>UCOJ01001605.1:0-25968 GCA_900474305.1 Cecidostiba fungosa
AATGGTAGGTCACTGCATGAGGAACAAAATAAAACTTCTTGAAATTCAGGGCCGCACCCCTAACTATGCGTAAAAGCGAATTAATTGATCGAAACCCGCGTAAAAATTGAAAAATTGAAAAAATTGGAATACGTATATCTATTAAATTTTAACTTTTTTTTATACTAAAAATCCAATTTTTTTCGATTACATATAATGAATGTACTTCTTTCATTTCCAGGAACGACATCGGTTCTTCAGATCCATCTACGATTGATCACTGGGTCTGACGCTGTCAATGACAGGTACGTCTCTCGGAAATCCTTCTCAACTAAACATTTCTTACTCGATCGAAGCTTCGGTTTACTCAGACTTTTCTTCCGCTTCAGGTCCCTAGAAAATAAACATCCCAGAGTAAAAAGACTGCACTATTCAGAATAATAACAATAATAATCACAGCGCAAAGTACTTGAAAACTTCGTAATTACAAACTCCGACAAAAGTATCATAAATTTTTTCGCCGTCCCGGTGAAACTCCCGAGAATTATAATTCTCCCGTAAAACTTTCCTGCGCACTTATACCTATACCACGATTCGATACTCCATATAGCTGCGCTTCTAAGTTCGATATTTATACGGGACAAAGTCAAGCCGTTGCCGAAGGGGTTGACTCATATTAATTTGATTTAATGAAATCTGAAGCGAGTATCGATTACCTTAGAAACTTTTGGGACATTCAAAAAGTATAGTCTTATTGAAAAAAAAAATTAATAACTCGACAGATACGCGTAGCTCGACAATCGATAAGCCAAATCGATCATCATCGTAACTACATTATCAACGAACGGTTCCGTATAGTCAGTCAGAAAAAAAGTCATGCTTGGTACAGGAAACTGACAAACGCGGGTCGCTTCATCTTCCTCTTGATAAGCCGCGACTGGCGCGAAGACGGACGGCTGCATGACGTGTGTTTGGCGCGAGACAGACCTTCCCATTTCTAGGGCTGTATGTACGCAATTCCTCGTGAATGATGAAGCGGTTGCGGCCGAGGTCGACCCTCAAGGCAAATGCATCGCTGTCTCGCGCCTCTACCTCTCTGCGCTTTTTCTCATTTAGTATATTTTAACTAGATTTCTGATTTTCTTTTTTACGAGAGTTTAGAACGATTTTTCATAAAAATTACTTTTAGCGGTGATCAATTTATTCGAAAAAAGGAAAAAAACCGTCGCCCGAGTCGTGCTCCCAAAAGAGTCTGTTCAACGAAAAGCGATCTCAACAAACGGACAAGATAAATGAAATTGCGCCCCTCTGGCACTCTCTCTCCTTTCTGCATCACTCCCACGAGTGCTGTTAGCCACGAAAGAAGCGGATGTCTTTATCTGCTGATGTGTGCAGAAAGATGAAGTTTATTTTTTCTAAAACTTTTTACTTTTTTTTACTCTAAATTACACCGATGGGAGTTATTGTTTTGACTTCCTTATAAAATCGATTTATTTCCATAACTGAAATATCACATATTGAACAACATCAAGTTATAAATTCGATTACATCAAACAATAATGATTCCGATTGGAGTTTGCAAGCACGTCCTTCAAGCTTGATTATGGAATGCAGAACTTCCCGTCAGCTGTCTAGTGTATAGACGCGCAAGATGAGCGAAATTCTGATTATCATCTCGCTCTCTCATGTCAGAGAGTAAGCGTCGCATGTAGGACGTTTCGAGAATTTCTCGAGACAGTCGCGCGCCTAAATCCCAGTCTGCAGCTTGATCCAGTCCCTGTAGTAGGCGATCTCGACGTAGACTCCTGGGAAGTTGGCTAGAGCGCAACCGTTGCCCCAGGAGGTGACACCTGCGAGTCTGCCGTTGATGACCATAGGACCACCGGAGTCACCCTGACAGGCGTCCTTGCCACCTTTGCCGTAGTAGCCCGCACATACCATACCTGCCGTGACCTGGCCCTTGTAGGCCTTGTTACAAATCTTGACATTTACGACTGGGACTGTCACAGTCTGCAGCTGACGAGAGAATTCAGGAGAGCTTGGGACTGTTCGACCCCAACCTGTTATCACGCTTGATTGGTCCTCCTTGACCTTGTCGCTCGAGGAGAAAAGGCTGATCGTTCGGCGAGTTTCATCGAGCTGTCGGGAATAGAAAAGTTATTGTCAACTATTGTTTTCTTTAAAAAATTATAAAAGATTGTGTAAATTCGGTATACGGTATTAAAATTCGTAGAGCCGGATTTTCCAGAAGGTACTTTATACCATCATCTGTTCACGCATTTTACCATTTCACACATCAAATTATTTTAAGTGCCTTGTAACTCAGTGCAAAATATTGCAGATCGAATTTTGTACAAGGTCTTTGCAAAAAAGCAATCCCTACAAATTTCTTTTACAAACATTCTTAAATGCCTCAATCTCACCTTCAACGGCTCCAGTAAATGCAGAAGTGCCAGATCACCGACCAATTTGCCGGACACCTTGCTGTCGTCGTTGCGGATCACTTTATCGACAGTGTGGACACTACCACCCTCGTCTCTGACACTCGTGCCCGCGCGCACTGTGTTTACCTGGACCACCTTCTTGGGCACACAGTGGGCTGCGGTGAGGATCCAGTTGGCCGAGATTATGGTGCCACCGCAGTTATGTTTGCCATTTTTTTGCACCGACACCTGGTACGGGTAGCTTTGGATCACTGCGTCTTTGCCACCAACTATTCTCATGTCACTCGATAATGTTACATTGTAGAACCCAGGAGCTGAGGAAATGAAAATTGATTAAAAAAAATACTTTTTATTTGTTGGTGATTTGATTTATACAAGTGTATTGCTATCAGAATTTGGTTTCTGTTATCAATACATGCCTTTGAGAATACAATATCATAGACTTAGATAATGTACACAGTAGATTGTGATAAAAAAAAACAAGCTAAATGCTCGATTTCGGACTCTAAAAATATGTATTTTAAAAAAATCTCGACTATTCCTTTGATTTTTTTATTCCATCATTTTAGATTTATTATCACACTATGAATAATGCTTTGAAGAAAAATCATAACTTGATTTTAATGTTAAATTGCGCATAAATAATTAGTCTTACCACTCTTAACTCCGAGAATAAGAAAAGACACGATTAGTAACCGGAACATCTTGGATAAAATAAAGTTACATTTAGTTGAGTTAATTCTCGTTAACACTGCGAGATGTCCACTTTCCACCTGTCTACTGAGCAGTGACTCGATAACTACAGTCGATCGGCACTCGACAGCTCTGTCGATCAGATAAAAGAGCTGTATGTTTATACACAGCAAATTTTTATTTGTGTTTCTTGGAAGGCAGTCCCATCACTTTTCTCAAACTTTTCCTTCAATAGTACAACTTTGATATTACCGTTATCAATTTATCAACAGACCTTTACATACCACTTATGACACCAATAAATACCTTTTTATAAATACGTTTTTCTTCAATATCTCAACGTAAGGGACAAGTTTCCAGATGCTAACTACATTTCTAATACCGCATGTGTCCGTGCAAAATCCGCAAGCGAAACTATCAATCGGGCCATGCAGCGTTTAATCCGCGATACGCGCGAGAAAATGGTATCGTCGAGCCCGCGCTTATCGGCTCAAGCCGGCGTTTCCCTGACTGACCGAAGTCACATACAGAGGGACACGAACGGCTGCTGAGATTAGGGAATGTCAGTCTCATCGGAGATTCGAGGGATTATTTCGATGCGGGCTCGAAAATTAGTTTCTCAACCTAGTCTGATAGTGCAATATCGGACTTTCTCACAAAAGTCGTTTCGCTAACCAATAGGTTACTGCATTATAAGAATAATTATTTATTCCAAAATCCTAAGGGAAATCGTAATTTTCGAACCCGCAAGCATAATTCAGTGCATCGACTTTTCTGCTTCTCTCGAAAAAGCGAAACAAAGAGACCGCCGCGCAATTCTCCGGTGGTGTGCTGCCTCGATTCGTCCGTGTAATTACTTTACGCCACTTGACTTATTACCTTGCGAAGCTGCGCGAGACAGAGGCTGCGCCGCGTGTGTTACTCGTGTTTTCGGCTTGTACCTGCTGTACAGAGTGGCCCCGAGCCAATCCCATTACTGAGTACACACGCGGTCGACTCTGTGGGAGCTAACTTTATGTTCGGTCGAGGCGAATCATTGCGAATGTATCGATGGGCTTTGATGATTATTCGCCATTTTCTAGATGGGATATATAATGAAATGCATGGTTTTAACTAGTATGGGTCTGAGCGTACTCGACTTTTTTCACTTACATCCAAGCGTGTTATCCTATATATAGTAATAGATAATACAATCGAAAAATTTTGAATTTTACGTCAGTGTAAAATAAAACTAGTTTCTGATTTCATGCAACGTAGATGTCTGTTATCAATTTTAACGATCAGATTATTGGATTGTGGCATTTTTTTTTACTTTAAAACGTAATTCAATGATTGCGTTCGATTATTATTATTTTTTTTACAAATAAATTGTGAAGTTTTGTGCAACTGTTATTACATTGTTATCAATGAGATAATATGTTTCATTATTGCGCACTGACTTGTGGCAGGTGTACTATATAAAAGAAGTTCTTTGCAGTTTGAAGATTCATTGCGTATTTAGTGCGAAACTAGAAAATGTTCCGGTATGCATTAGTTTGTGCCGTATTGGCAGTAGCCGATGGTAAGTAATTTTACATCAATTCACATTCTTTATACACATTTATTACTATCCCGACTTCATTCTACAGTCATTCTCAATTATTTTTATTTCTTCCCTTATTTAACGTTAAATTTTATGCTACCTTTCGCACACGAAAATTTATTTCAAAATACTTTATTACATCTCACACGCTAATCCCATCACTCAACGAGTAATACAATGAAATTACCAGTGACAATTTCAACTCGACAGTAAATGCAGCATCACTACCAGAACCCTATAATACTCAGGGTCGAATTATCGGTGGCGAAGATGCCGTGATCGAGACCTATCCCTACCAGGTTTCGCTTCAGAATCAAAAGACTCACGACTGTGGCGGTTCCATAATCTCTGCCAACTGGATCATCACTGCAGGTCATTGTGTCTATAGCGATGCTGAGGATTTGAGAGTTAGGGCCGGTTCGAGTTATACCGACCGCGATGGAAGTCTTCACAAGGTCGATCGCATGATCGTGCACGAAAACTACGAGCTGAATGACGATGACGGTATACCTGTCAATGACATTGCTCTGGTCCACGTAGTAGAACCATTTGTATTCGACGATAAGAGGCAGCCCATTGAGCTGTTTAAGGTATGAAATACTTCTGCTTAATATAGATACTTTAAAATCTGTCACTTTGATAAAATTACTGACTTTGTCTCAAAGGTCAATGAAACGTCTCGTCCTGGTTCTTGGGGTCTGGTAACCGGTTGGGGCGCCACTGATGACATCGACTACGAAGGTCAGCTGCAGAGTGTTGCCGTGCCAATAGTAAACCAAAATAAATGCAGCAGAGTCTACAAAGCAGCTGGTGGTCGTCTACCTACCGGACAAATTTGCGCGGGATACCTTGGCGAAGGAGGCAGGGATTCCTGTCAAGGTGACTCTGGTGGTCCCATTGCCATCAACGGACGTCTTGCTGGTATCGTGTCCTGGGGATACGGCTGCGCTGATCCTAACTTCCCCGGTGTCTACACTGAGATTGCTTATTACAGGAACTGGATCAAGAAGAATGCTGATGTTTGATTTTTACTCACGGCGCTGCAATCTACTATGTACTGAATAGATCTACTATGTACTGAATAAATATTTTTAAAAAATGTCGTCTTGACTTGTTTATAAATAGATAGATGGATTTAGATTTATTTGAACTTGAAGTAACAAATTTAGATATTCATATATATTTTGGAATATTTATTTTTTCCAAGTCCATAAAAAAAGGAATAATGTAAAAGATGTATGTATATATTAAATTTATATTGAATAAAATATGAGTCCCGGGATCTCAGTGATAAATTTGGATTTATTAATAACGGGTCTTTACTGATTAGTTAGATCCCACCGAAGTGTGAATGTACCACCCTTGTTTAGGGAGTTTAATCAATTCCTTATCAACTGTGAGAAAAACAGGTGATACTTATACTCTCTTTATTATTAGGTTTCTATTAAGTAATCCAGTATAGAATACGAAAACGTATTAAATAAATAAAAAGCGATAAATGAAATAGATATAAAAATATTGTATATTTTTTTAATTTTATTAAAAACCTATATTCTTACAAAATTTACATTCTGACGTATAAACAAGTATGAAAATATATGCTATTTATCTGTCCTTTAAAAGGACGTGATCTTAATCTGCCGAGTGTGCAAGACTTCACAGTTGAGCATGCTCATTGATCCAATCACGGAAAGCAGCAACTTCGGTGTAGACTCCCGGGTAGTCAGCTTCGGCACAGCCGTTACCCCAGGAAACAATTCCAGCGAGACGTCCGTCGATGGTGAGGGGGCCACCAGAGTCACCCTGGCAGGCATCCTTACCACCGACTCCGTAGTAAGCAGCGCAGATCTGACCAGTTGGGAGACCACCGTACATTTTGTATGCGTTGTCGCAGAGCTTCTTACTGACAATTGGCACAGTGACAGTCTGGAGCTGGACGGGCGATCCCTTGCCAGTGTTACCCCAGCCAGTGATAATGGATTTCTTTCCGGGAATCGCTTCTTCTTCGAGCTGGAAGAGGTTAATGGGCTGACGGGTGTCATCGAATTTGAACGGTTCCTTAACACGGATAACTGCGACGTCGTTGAGGGGTACTCCATAGCGGTTGGTGGAGTACTTCTCGTGACGGAAGATCTTGTCGACCTGGTGAACACTGCCGCCCTGTCCCTTGATTGAGCTGCCAGCGCGGATAGTCGTGCTGGAGGCAGCAGAATCAACGCAGTGACCAGCAGTAACGATCCAGTTTGCGGCGATTATGGAACCTCCACAGTTGTGCCTGCCAAACACTTCCAAGGAGATTTGGTGAGGGTAGGTCTCGATCACCGCGTTCTCACCACCAACTATACGTCCGTTAGGGAATATCGGGTTGATTCGGTTAAAATACGGATCCGCTGTAAAACAAAAGTTATAAATTAAAATTTTTCACTGGTATTTTCACTGCATAGGTCTGACTGAGCCAAAATAGCTTGTTTGAAGATAATTAAAAACGTTTTGTGGACTTACCATTAACAGCAGCCACTAGGGCGACGGTCACCAGGTAGGCAAACATTGTGATTGTTTAGCAGCTGAACTCGGCATGATTTTGCATCGCGACGATGCGTTTATATACTATCGTTGAATGCAGGGATTTACATGTGGCTTTAGAACGTAGGTCAGATTTATCGCTAGCTCAGATTATTACGCAGCAAAAGTTATCACAATAACAGATTTAAATCACGAAAACATTGGCGACTTTGTGTGCTTTATCAAATTGAAATAAAATTCGTAGTAGGTATCCGAACCCATGTCAAATTGGCAAGTAATGCTATAGCTGACAAGCATTCCTTGCCAATTTAAGAGGGGTTAGTAATAGATGAAGAATTTGAAATTTACGATAGAACAATTTAGTCTGCTGATTTAGTCTGCTTGTATATTTAGATGCCAAGATTAGGAACCGGAAACTTCCATCATTTAGATTGCGATTAAGTGAGTCTATAAGTGATAATTATATCGTTTATATTTTAATTACAAAATTATATATTTTTTTAATTACGTTAAATGGACGTTTACATATTGATAAAATTTTTACTTTAAATCCTCACAATTAAATCTAAATATACCGCGGATTAATACAAATATAAACCGTATAATGTAATTTATTATTAATTACAGGTGTTTTTTTTTAAATAAAAAATTATTTTGGACCTGTCATCAGAATTTTTCATAATTTTGATTAAAACTTTTATCACGATTTCCGTATTCGAGATTAGAATATCGATTAATAATATTATTACATTTAAAAATAATTCTGCTCACGTAGCGATAAGACTTCGCACCTGAACATTATATTGCAAGTTTTATTGTCTTTGGTACAATTTGATGAATGAGTTTTCTTATCGCAGATAAATGCATTTTTTGGGAGGGTGATGATTTCATGTGAATCGTCAAACATATAAATGTATACAAACAAGACGCACAAGACACATTGGCTTGTGTTCTGCTTATTTTCATACGACCTCCTATGCTAATAATGAAAATTAAATATTAGGTTGAAATATCATTAATTGATAGGACATGATACGTAACTAAATAAATGTTATATTTTAATTTATAAATCTTTTATAAAAAAGCAGTCTATAACTTTCAGCAGTAAAGTGTTTTCTATGGTTGGTATAGTGGATTCCAAAATTCTATTATGAAGTATCCCGAATCATGTAAGCAATTTTCAATGTTTGTATATAGTTAACTATACTATAAGTAGCCTCATTAACAAAAAATTAATTTCTTTTTTCTTTTACAAAAACAAATTCTTTCTAATATCCGAATGGTATTGTACTGAAATGTAATAACCAATTTAACTTCTATATTTTTGTTATTTTCTTTCGTGATTTCGAATAATTTAATTAATACATATTTATTACATATTAAAAGGTAATATTTAAAAAATTTTAGTCATATTTATAAATAAATCCGAAAATAGATATTTATTTTCTTTAACGCATCTGATGTATAATATTTATATTTTACGTATCTAAAAATATCAGTATACCATCAAGGAAAGAAATCATATCTGACTTTTGAATCTATAATATAATTAATATTAATCCCGTGTCTTATCATATAGTCTGTCTTTTTAAAGCATATTTAGTCTTATACAAAGTAATATTATTATTCTTGACGTTAGGTTATTTTGATATAGAAAATTAAAAAAATGTTTTATTAATAATTTTAATTTATTTTACATAAAAAATCGACTTTTTAACAAAAACATTATTATTTATTTATAGGCTTCGTGCTGTTAGAGCCTATAAATATATATTTCTATAGTAGATGCTCGAGCTTATTTCATGAATATTACTGCTTCCCGTAAACGCTGCTACCCGATCGAACTCTTAAACACTTAGGTTCGAGGTCATCATAGTAAGTTGCGATCACGATCCAATAAGAGGAGAGAATCGAGGCTCCACACGTGTGATTCTCAAATTTTTCCTGTCACCTGATAGGGATACGTATCCATCACCACATGTTCCCCATCGATGATGCGACCGATTGGGAAGATTCCGTCCTTTTTTAGAGGAATCGGATCTGCTAGAATATTTGTTAGATACAGATAAAATTTCGTATGAGTGCGAAAAATCAGAAAATTTCTTAATCTTACCATTAGCTAGGATTAGTTAAAATATGAGAAAGCTTTATATATACCATCAATTCGGGCATAAAATATATACTTTATCAGTGCTGATTTTTACGTGATGATATCTATTCGACGTTTAGGTATGCAGTAGATGTAGATAGCATTCGCAGAAAATTTCTTAAAGCATTAACATATTTCGTCAGATTTTATGCAGTTATAGTCGAACAGTGTTACATAATTATGTAGTTAACATTTTCTAGCCCTGATATAAGGGACGGGTAGTGACGTCCGAAACAATTACTCGCAGAGATCAATTAATTCACATCCTCTATAATATCATCAGCGAGTAATCGATTCAATTATTTAATTAGTTATTATTTTTCCAAGATTTCATTATATATGAATCCTTATAAATATGTGGTTTTGATTTAAAAACTATATTTCGAGTGTCGCTCTTTCTTTCATTAAACTAAAGCAGATATACTTTGTATGATAGTAATCATCATCATTATCAATATGTACCACTTGTATATTTCTAATATAAATAGACCTACAGAGCAGCAGAAGTCACTTTGAGATTAGTAGTGAATCCATCAAGATGATTTCTTTTCTGGTTCTCGTTGCCTTAGTAGCGGCTGCTAATGGTAAGCTCCCATTCATAGATTATTTATCCACATAAGTATTTAAATTTCTTGCAAATAGAACTTTGGTATTTTAATTCAATTCTTTTAATTTTTTAGCCAATGCTATCTCTCGCCAAGACAGTACAATCTTTCCAAATGGTCGTATTATCGGGGGTGAAAATGCGGCGATCGAGACCTACCCTTACCAAATCGAGATAGAAGTTGCCGGTCGCCACTACTGCGGTGGTTCCATAATCGCAGCCAACTGGGTTTTGACCGCTGGTCACTGTGTTGACAAACCAGCTGAGGACTTCCTTATTCGCGCTGGCACCTCTATGAAAGTGGAGGGAGGCAGCGTCCACAATATTGAAGAGATCATCCGTCACGAGTCCTACTTCACTAACGAGCGGGGCGTGCCATACAGCGATATTGCTTTGATTCGAGTGAAGGAAGCTTTCCAGTTTGACGACACCCGTCAGCCCATCAACCTATTCGGGCTCGGCGAGATAAGTGATCCGGGAAGCCAAGCAGTGGTTACTGGATGGGGTAGGACCAGTAAAGGATCGCCTGACCAACTGCAAACCGTAACTGTGCCTATCATCAGCAAGGATCTGTGCAACATCGCCTATTCGACCATGGGAGGTATTCCCGAGGGTCAGATTTGCGCTGCCTACTACGGAGTCGGTGGTAAGGATGCCTGTCAGGGTGACTCTGGTGGTCCTTTGGCTGTGGATGGACGTCTTGCTGGTATTGTCTCCTGGGGCAATGGTTGCGCTCTTCCCAAATGGCCTGGTGTTTATACTGAGGTGGCAGCATTCCGCGAATGGATCGACAGACACGTCGAGTTCTAAGTTAATAAAAAAAAAAAACTATTTTTAGTATTTAGTGACTTTGTATTAATGTTGACGTCCTTGCTAATGATGGCAAGGGATTGTGGATGCTTCATTTTCTAATGAAAAATTATATGTTTTCATACTCTATAATGTTTTATGTTTTTTATTGATACCCGATAACCATATTTGTCGAAAACGTATATACAGTATATATTGATGTCGAATTATTTATATCTTTATGTAACTTTTTTTACACTGTAATGCAATGTTGAGTTTTAGAGGATGTCGAAAACTTTGAAATACGAATGGGTGTTGACGCATTTAACATTAACCTCAATATTACCGTCGTAGAATTTTAGCTGGTTTCTTTTTACAATATGAATTTGCATTAATATAACGTGCAGATCGCCAAAGTGCTCATTATATTATAATAAACCACTTTGTGCATGTTAAAGCCAATCGTACTTAAAACATCATGATAATGTTTCATAATTTGCTGTGAATTTTTAATGATATATGAAACAAGAGTACATCTCTTTTCTAAAAACTGTTACTGAAAAAGTGAAGCATCTTAAAAATTTAAAACGACGATGAATTAATAATATAAAAATAGCATTACATGATTTAAGGAAAAGTTAGAGAGATAAAATCAAAGGTTATAGTCTAATGTGATATCGATGATATCAATATTACTCTTTAATTTCAATAGACTTTTGATAAGAGAAATTATAATTTCGAGTATGAATTATGAAATTTAACAGGTATCTAAATATGTTTTTGCATGGACAATGTGGTTAGGTTAAAAAGTAATACTTATATATTGTGTAAACATTGCGAAATATTTTTTTATTCGAAAATTCTTGATAGTATAGCATCATGGAACTTATAAAACGATTTCTAAAATTAGTCAGCAGGGTATAAAAAATTAATCAAAAAAACGCACAAAAACTCAATACAATGCTAAAGATGTCT
This sequence comes from Cecidostiba fungosa, assembly GCA_900474305.1. Classification (NCBI taxonomy): domain Eukaryota; kingdom Metazoa; phylum Arthropoda; class Insecta; order Hymenoptera; family Pteromalidae; genus Cecidostiba; species Cecidostiba fungosa. The sequence goes on from UCOJ01001605.1 coordinate 11,739, forward strand.
CAAACATAGACGTGCTTCTTGATCCAGTCGCGGAAATATGCGATTTCGGTGTACACTCCAGGGTAGTTTGGATCAGCGCAACCGTTACCCCAAGAAACAATTCCAGCGAGGCGTCCGTCGATAGCCAAAGGACCACCGGAGTCACCTTGACAGGCGTCCTTGCCACCTTCTCCGTAGTAAGCAGCACAAATTTGTCCCTCTGGAACACCCTCGTACCTTTTGTAGGCTTCGTCACAGAGTCTTTTGGTGATGATTGGCACGGTGACCGTTTGAAGCTGTTTAGGGAAACTAAATCCAGTGTGCCCCCAACCGGTGATTACGGACTTGACTCCGGCCTTTGATTCTTCGGCTTTTTTGTACAGGTCGATGGGCTGACGGGTGTCGTCGAACTTAAAGGGTTGTTTTACGCTAATAAGGGCAATGTCGTTGAGAGGTATGCCGTACTCGTTGGTGTAGTAGTCCTGGTGACGAATGACTTTCTTGACCTTGTGAATGCTACCGCCCTTGCTGCTGAAACTAGTGCCAGCACGGACCGTCATCTGCTTGACTGGGAAGTCAACGCAATGACCAGCAGTGATGATCCAGTTGGCGGAAATGATAGAGGCACCGCACATGTGGGTTCCTTCAATTTGGAGAGATACTTGGTATGGGAAGGTCTCGATCACAGCGTCATCGCCACCAACGATGCGACCGTTCGGAAAGATTGGACGTCTAGGAGATACTGGACCAGCTAATTAAAAGAAAAACGTTTATGAAATATTTATTTTAACGAAGAAGAATTGTTATTAGCAATGCTTTAGTTTGATTCGTATTCGATGAACTTACCATTGGCCGCAGCTACTGCGCCGAGAATCAGTAGAAAGAAGTACATATTGATCGCACTGTGATCGAGTACCTTCTAATTGTCTCACCTTTCGCCGAAGCTATTTATACTAACAACACGGTCGCTTATAATACGTAACTTATTGTTATCGGGACGAATTTGGAAGACGATAAAATTACGTATTGGTGCCATGCATTGAACGATAGGAATCGTCAATTTTCGTGCCTTCATTATCATATATGACATTCTTTCTTTTTATCATCATTTCAGCTATAAAGAGTTTTTTAATAAAAAATATATTGCTATATTCAAAACGTATAAATGTGAAGCTTTTATCTTTTCTTGGTATATCACTCAAACTTATTAACGATTCTCAAAACTATCAAAGTTTGTATACGTTTTCAAAACGTAAAATATTAGCACGTATGGACTTATCATTTTTACGATACGATCATCTGAACTTTATAAGTATCATTTCGACATCATATCACAATTCGATGACCCTATATTGAAAAGTCTTATCTTGTATTCCATATATTATTCCAGCCGCACTTGAGATCTAAAGAGAGTTTGGCTGTGACATGCGCATGACAAGGGCGCTACAATAAACGCCAGTTGATACTTTGATAGAGCGATATAACAAGTTTTTTTTCCACACTTGAAGCTTTCACATTGAGTGTTGAATGAAACTCAATAATGAAACAAATAATAATAAATACAAAAAATATAATAACAGTGTAAAAGTGTTCCTGCTTCATTGATAAATATAAGCTATGAGAATAATAGAAGAGGGATTGTTGATAACTCATAAGAGGATTTAGTGAAATAATAATAAAACATGATAATCGTATAATATTATTAACATTTTTATTAGAAAAAAATCATAAAAATTACAATCACTCACAGGATTTAGTGAGTTCGTCAAAATATGCTCTATGGATAATTACAAAAACACCCTCTATTTAACAATTCACGAATTCAGTTAATGAACATCTCAATCGACAAAACTGCTTGCCGAGTTCGCCGTCATCGACCAAGTGTATATCCTTCCTTTCGAAAAGTACAACTTAGAATTCCTGAAGATGCTCATCGATCCATTGACGGAACGCAGCGACCTCAGTGTAGACACCAGGGTATTCGGGCATGGCGCAGCCGTTACCCCAAGAAACGATACCAGCGAGGCGTCCGTTGATGGCGAGGGGGCCACCAGAGTCACCCTGGCAGGCGTCCTTTCCACCGACTCCGTAGAAGGCAGCGCAGATCTGACCGGCTGGCAGACCTCCGTAAGTCTTGTAAGCATCGTTGCAAAGGCTCTTGGCGATAATGGGAATGGCAACGGTTTGGAGCTGGGATGGCAGTTCAAAGCCAGTGTTACCCCAGCCAGTGATGACAGAGTTGACTCCAGCCTTTGTTTCCTCGTCGATTGCGAATAGGCTGATAGGCTGACGGGTGTCGTCGAACTGGAAGGCTTCCTTAACGTGGAGGAGAGCTACGTCGTTACTCGGAACTCCAAACCTGTTGGTGTAGTACTTCTCGTGGCGGATGACCTTGTCGACCTGGTGAAGGCTACCACCCTCGCCGCGGATGGAAGAACCGGCGCGAACAGTCATGTAGGCGGCGGAGCTGCCGACACAGTGACCAGCGGTCACAACCCAGTTGGCGGCGATGATGGAACCTCCGCAGCTATGTTTGCCGAAAACTTGGAGGGAGATCTGGTATGGGTAGGTCTCAATCACGGCATTCTCTCCACCGACAATTCGGCCGTGTGGAAACATTGACTCCGCTGAAAATTGAAGCAGAATTTTTTACTTTATAAGTAATAATCACATTTCTTAAAATCATATAAAGACGTACGATTTGAATAAAAAAAATCAGCAAAAAGTGTTAAATAAGTTCATTATAATTTTGAATTTTGTTGAAATATTTTCAAATTAATTATGCGGAAACTCACCAGTAGCGGCAGCCACCAAACCAACAATCACCAGGAAGGAAAGCATCTTGATCGATTCACAGCTGAACTCGTTATGAATTCCTCTGTTCGAACAGCTTATTTATACTGTGAATCCAAGCGGTCATTTACATGAGACTGCAACACTTAGACTAGCTTTATCTATTATTAATTTTCACGTGGCGATAAACTACTGATTGTTATCCTCGGTACAGATGAGTATCGCAGAACCTTTTGCGTCTTAATAATTTTTATCACGCGACGGCTCTAAATTCCATACGATATCTATGAGTGGCGCTATTCAAGTAACATTGAGTTTAAGGTTATTACTTTATATTTAAATGTAGAAGTATTCGGTTAATATTGTGAACATAATATTTGATTATTTTAGCGTAACTTATTGAATGTAATATAACCTGGAAACTATTCTTACAAAATGGCTACTCGACATCAGCTTTGAATATTGATGCTGACCTATATTATTAAATGTGATCAATTATTGCATCAGACTTTTAAGTGCCATGCTCTTTAAGTAATACGTAATCCCTTTTTATTTGTTTATAGTATTTTTTCTTTGTACTATTTTAGCATTTCATTGAAATAGTAGTTTCAATACTAGTGCGAACAACTTGAATTTCGCAGGAGAGTGTGGTTGTTGACCGAACAAAGCGAGCCTGACAAACACACGAGTAGAGCATCATCTTTCGCATGTATATCGGACACTGCTCTTCAATTCAGGTTTCTTAAATTACGACTGTCAAAATTTGTAAAATGCGTGAAGCGTAACTTAAGTATTTATTGACATAGGAAAATAATATTTATGTATTTGTAATATAAAAATGCGATAATAAAAGTGTACGTTTATCAAGCAGTTTAACATACGTTGATTACCCTCTAAATGATTTGTAAAAGAATTCTTAAAATTGATAATATTGATAAGTGCCACATGGAGATTCTGAGCTGATTAACGTAGAACCATTTCCGTGTTAGATTCTTTATAATCATTTGCGAATATAATAATTATTGTATGTATATGTAATGTATTGCTTCCTCCCAGACGAAGTATTTTAGAGCTCTGAGATGGTGCGAAAATATTACAGCGGAACGGAGAACAATTAAACAAATTCGGATATTTTTTCCTTTTCTTTATAAGGGAAGAAAGCATTGCCAATATTTTTCAATTGAAAATTGTTAAATCTACGTGAACACGATTTTCGTACACTATTTTTCCAAAAAAGCTGCGCAAAGTTTATGTACATGGGTTTTTGTACCTAAAGTACTCTTTTCCCTCACGTTATTGAGCATGGGGTTATGAATTCTTTTAGCGCGCGGTAATGGTTTATTTATATTTTTGCGTGTGGTATTGCAGGAAAGTAGATTCTCGTTTCGTGTGAGATTTACGCCCGAGCGAAGCGAGAATAATTATTAAATTGATTATTAGGAGAGAGAAAATTGGCATAAATGACTCACAGCCTCACTGGTTCGAAGTATTTTTCATCGCTCAGCTTATTAATCTACAGAATGATAATATTTGAATGTGACTTCAAAACCTTGAACTTGCTCGATATATTTGATATTTTAAAAGATATAAAGACAAAGTAAAAAAAAATCATTTTTGTCTTGATAATACTTGATGTAATACAGATTTTCAAACGTTAATAATTAATCGCAATGAAAAAGAAAAAGTGTACAACCAAACAAAATAATTAATAAAATGGTGATGTTTATTATATGGAAGTAATTGTATTTACACAATTCTTGCATGTTAGATGCTTGTACAAAATTCTTAAAAATATATACATATAGTACGGATTTATCTATATCTGTTTGTAGATAAAGCATATAGAAGAACTGGTTGATATTTTATTGCACTCACAGCGTATGATTTGATAATCATTCATAGATACCTCGCGTTACAATCGAGAAACAACATATCATTACTACAAAGCCTGGTGTATTGTTTGCAAGATATCGTTATAAGAAACAGTTGAGCAAGCAAGGTTAACCTTGTTTCAAAATATTAGTATCGACGATACAATGTAACGATTCATACAGAATTAAAATTACTTTGAATACAATTTAAATATTGGCGTTTTCTTTAATCCATTCTCGATATGCAGCAACTTCAGTGTAACACCCAGGGTAGTCAGCTTCTGCACAGCCGTTACCCCAGGAGACAATACCAGCGAGACGTCCATCGATAGTCAAGGGACCACCGGAATCACCCTGACAGGTATCTTTTCCACCAACTCCGTAGTAGGAAGCACATATTTGACCCTCGGGGATACCTCCCCAACGCTTGTAAGCTGTGTTGCAGAGCTCCCTGCTGATGATCGGTATAGAAACGGTCTGGAGCTGACCATCATATTCCAAGTGCATGGTGTCACCCCAGCCGGTTACAACGGCTTGTACTCCAGGTGTCGACTCATCCGATGCCTCGAACAGGCTGATCGGCTGCCGAGTCTCATCAAACTTGAAGGGTTCTTTTACATGTAACAGAGCTATGTCATTGAAGGGTACTGCATAAGCGTTCATGCTGTATCTTTCATGACGGATACTTTTGTCGACATAGTGAACACTGCCACCTTTTCGGAGAATCGAAGAGCCAGCCCGAATTTTGAAGTAATGATCGGGATAATTGATACAGTGGCCAGCTGTTAGAACCCAATTGGCGGCGATGATGGAACCACCGCAGTGAAGGTTGCGCGAGACCTCTATTTGAATTTGGTAAGGATAGGTCTCGATCGACGCGTTTTCGCCACCGACAATGCGTCCATGAGGAAATAAATCCTCCGCTAAAAATGTTATTATACTCATTAATGTATAAGTAAAAATAATAATGAGCGAGATAATTAAAATAGTTCTGCAGAAGCTCACCGCTGGCTACGAACATCAAAGCAACGATTAGGAAGAACGACAGCATCTTGAGCAGATCTCAGCTTAACAAGTTCTGAGACTTTTCGATATATAATTAGCTTTTTTATACTATCGATACGAGTGGCCATTAACATGTAGTTACGTAAGTTAACGTGCTATAATCTATGAGTAATTCTTTTCTGGAGATAAACAGATAATCACAAAATGTTCTGTATTTCGTCAATAATAATAATAATAGTCATGATAATAAAGGAAATAAATAACCAGATGTATGAATTAATCAGTCAATATTTTAATACTTTTATTTTTAAAAAATCGCATTCTCACAATCACTCGCTTATCTTCACGCTTGTGAAAACCTATACAACGCAATATGTACAAAGCCAATTACAAGTACAAGTAGTACATCATTCACATAAACAAAGGTCAACGCTCACTTATATACTACTACGCACAAAAGCCCGATCAGTAATGTCTTTCCCGAGTCTATAATCACAACGGATGCTGTAAAAGTCACTCAAAGCTCGGCGTGCTCGTTTATCCAATCTCGATATACAGCAACTTCCGTGTAAACTCCAGGGTAATTAGATTGAGCACAGCCGCAACCCCAGGCCACTATTCCAGCAAGACGCCCTTCAATAGTCAAAGGACCTCCACCGTCACCCTGGCAGGCGTCTTTACCACCCTTTCCATAGTAACCAGCACAGATCTGACCCTCTGGTAGACCACCGAAAGTTTTGTAAGCCTCAGTACAGAGTTCCTTGCTCATAACAGGTATGGAAACGGTCTGAAGCTGGGTAGGAAATCCTTGAGTGGTATTTCCCCAGCCGGTGACGACGGCCATGACTCCAGCCTTGACTTCCTCGCCGACGTCGTAGAGATTGATGGGCTTACACTTATCGTCAAACTGGAAGGGTTTCTTGACGCGGAGCACAGCGACGTCGTTATAGGGGATACCGGACTCGTTCAATGCGTACTTCTCGTGGCGGACGATTTTGTCAACCTGGTGGACGCTACCACCCTTGCCCTGGATCGAGCTGCCGACACGAACTGTCAGATCTTCAGCCGGTGCAGTGACGCAATGGCCCGCGGTTACGACGTAATACTGCGAAACGATAGCGCCGCCACAACTGTGATGTCCGTAGAACTCCAGGGAAATTTGGTAGGGGTAGGTCTCGATCACTGCGTTCCGGCCACCGACGATGCGAACATTTCGGAAGATCGGATATCTTTCGCAGAGCGGCTCCGCTGAAAAGGGAGAAACATTTCAATAATCTTTTTTTTTTACACTGTTAATTGGAAAGCATCTATCATGTAAACTATTCTCGCTAACTTACCGTTATCAGCGGCCACGAGAGCGACGATCGTCAGAAGGGAAAGCATCTTAATCGAATGACAGCAATCGCAGTTATGATTTCACTTGCGTGACCAGCTTATTTATATTATCTATATCCAACTGTCATTTACATGTGACTACAGAGCGTAATGCGTTAAAGAACTTTATAGCCGTTTGATTTTACAGGTATTGATAAAGCCTCCAACTGATAGCACTCTGTTGCTACAGATAGGCATCGCAGAAACTTGTATGTGTTAATTTGACTCATCACCGCGACGCCGAACTCGCAAGGGAGCCGTCTATCTCGACTGATTGGTTAAGTTTGTTTATTGAACTAATCGAGTTTGCGATAATTTATTGTGTTTTTTTTTAAGTTGGAACTGGATAAACGATGAATTTTTACTCCTGCACCTGGTGTAGAAAAACAGATTATCAATAAAGGTAATCAGGGTAATGCCAATGCTGAATTTACAAAGGCATTGTAAATAATCTGGATATTACTTGACAAACATTTTCTCGTATTGAATGTTTATCGACAAATTCTTGGGAATCGACAGAATGTTTTTAACTTTTTCTCTTTTTAAAATAATTGGATGAAAGACTGCATTTCAATTAACGTTTTTTTTAAGCAAGTCGATGAAAAAATTCTTTTATATAATAATTTTAAACTTTATTGCGATCATATCTCAAATATCATCATTATAGTAATTGAAATATTCATTTTCCTGATGTACGCATAAATCGATTGCCTTTGAAACACGATTGGTATCAAATAATGCCTCAATGATTTATCACATCCTCCCATTATCATCGACAAAAGTTATTGAATCATGCTCTCGTCATAGATTATTTTGGAACTGCCCTGCTACAAGTTATTAACTTTAATATAATATGTTATTAACAATAGATTATAAGCGAACAGTAAAATGTAATATTATATATGTATGGGGCGGTAAAAGGATGTAAAAATCTGTACTTGGAAATAAACTACTACTACTACTACTACTACTACTACTACTACTACTACAATATGTTATTAGAAGGACATGTTTTACAATCTCCATAAAAACTTAAATAAAAATTTTAGATAATAACGTCACATTTAAATGTAAATAATTTTAATTGTAGTTAATTAATCATAATATGATTTTAATGTTTTTTGTTGCAGGTGAGCATTCGAAAACAAACCGTCAGGGTTTTTACACTTTATCTGAAATCAATTGGTATGTTTACTCTATATTAGCACCTCGTGGGCTATTAATTGTCATATATTAAATGCTTATGCATTAAGAAATACTTTCCAATACTTTCCACGTGTACAATTTCCTTTACTTTCTTTCTCTGTCTTAAAAAAACATTAGTATTATAATAAAAGCACATAGTATATGAATATAGCATTCGTATTAGATCAAAATTATTTTATACTTTGGTAGAAATCACTCTATTTCCTGGCCTTTAACAGACCATTAAATGATGGAAACGGCATTTTTTTGGTCTCTTACTGGCCAATCCTCGCTAGGAAATAGAGTGATTTTGTCAATAAATCAAAATTAAAATTTAGCCCCATTTAAAGCAGATGTCTGTCCATGACTGAAATGCTTCAAAACATTCGGATAGAGGATTTGATATACATACTGTTAATGTGTATAGTTTCGACTAAACTCTACAAACTAGTTTATACGCGTAATCTAACTAGGATGCAGGTCAGGTAGTCAAATGCGCAATTATGACTCGAAATGACAATTAATTTTCTGCATCGCGTCTAGGAATTTAGTAATATCTAGATCTTTACTTGATACTATCAGATGCCGAATGATTGATTGACGCTTTTGCAATTCTATTAATTTGCTTTATCGATACTTGAATCACGAACTTTATCAGATACCTCTGTTTGTATTATCTCCAGCGTTTCGATATCACGTTGTCTCTGCGTGCTTTCGCGAAATCAAAACGTTACACCAACGTTGTTAACTCTATGCGAGACAAATCAAAATCTTATAATCCAGAAATTTCGATTTTCGAATATTCGTTACAATTATTTAAAATACGAATTTTTGAATTTTCTTTCACAAATTGATGTATTATTATAATCATCGAAATTTATGTATGCATTATTTACTACCTGCTGTTTATCTAAATCTAAAATATGCGTTTCATTACGTGATCTCATTGTATTTTCAAGTGACCGATAAATACAGTATTTAGTTAATATTGTTTGTATATACAAGGCTTTAATACGGTGTGCCAACGTATTGATCTTTAAAAAGCAATATAAAATCATTTCGATATGCTAAATGACATGTAGAATATAAATTCATTTGATTTATAATCTTCAACTAAACGTCAGACTAATTTATCTGCGTCGTATTGTTATACATTATCAGATCTCTTATTGTCAAATCATAGATGCACATGCTATGCTTTAATGTATCTGGATTTTGTTTATTTTCATTGCAATTATAAAAGTAGCGAGTAATACAGAATGTACGAAAAAACTACTATTATATCATAATGACTCGTATACTCTTGTAATAAATAGTTGCCTTTTGAAGCTTCTATCGTAATAACTACAGGGCCAGGTCAATAAACTTGATCAAAATCTTATAAAATCAAATTTAATCTAACACTACGTAATAATACAAGTAGAGACAGCACAGTATGAAAAATAGTACATCCTTGTAAAAATTATGTCCACATCATTCCTGTACGTGCTCATCGATCCAGTGTCGGTAAGCTGCGACTTCGGTGTAGACACCAGGGTATTGAGGCAGAGCACATCCTGGTCCGCTCCAGGAGACGATACCGGCTTGCCTTCCACCAACGAGAAGTGGACCACCCGAATCACCATTGCACATGTCCTTCAGACCAGTTGGATGTGCAGCGCAGATTTGACCTTCTGGTACACCGCCGAGTTTCTTGTAAGCCTTTTCGCAATGCGCTCTGGACACGATCGCAATGGCCAGCGATTGTAGCTGATCGGCTAGGGTGCCATTCTCGGTTTTACCTATAAAAAATGGTCAAAGAAATAATTATAAAGGCGAATATATTGAATTTTAGTAAGACATTTATTTTTGGAGGGTCCAAATTTTATGAGTTATCTGTCAAAAATGCATTAAAAATCGGTATAAACACATTCCTAAACGTTCTGCAACATCAAATATACTCGGTGCATATCTTACCCCATCCGGTAACAACGGCAGCCCTTCCAGTCTTAGACGCCTCGCGACTCTCGAACAGCACTGTAAGCCTCCTGGTCTCTCCGTCAATATCAAAAGGTTCTGCCACCCTCATGAGTGCCACATCGTGAACCGGGCTACCAGCCTCTGTGGAGTGGTAATCCTCGTGTCTGATGACCTCGACAACCCGGTGGACGCTGCCTCCTTCAGACCAGAAACTTGACCCAGAGCGAATCTTGTAGTCCTTGGCGGCGCCACCAGCGCAATGACCAGCAGTCAGGACATAGTGTCGGGAGACGATGCTGCCACCACAGGTGTGACGGTCTGTCTCCGTTCGGATGATGCTCACCTGGTGCGGTGCCGTCTCGATCGTTATCGTCTCACCGTGGATTATACGACCAGTCGAACGATCCTCCGGCGTTATTGACTTGGCTGTACGCATAAGTCACAGAGTTATATTGATGATTTTGTCAGGATTGTAATTTTTGACTTACCGCTGACGGCGCAGAAAACACAAGCGAGCACAGCTAGACGAAACATGTTTAGCGATTGTTGTGCAAGATCTGAAGAGGTTTAGCAAGAGACTGCAAATTTATATAACTAATTTTATCTTGCTTTCTACATTATCAGATGTAGACGTGTCGCATATACACAATCGTACACTCGTTTAATTACAACGATGAGTATCATAAATCGCCCGGAGGATAACGACGATAATTGTATTTCATTGATCGAATTTTATCCATGAACGTTTGACATTGATTGTCGGTCAGACTACTCTCCAAATTTCATTCAATGAAGACGTTGTTGGTCGGAAATCCGTAAGTTCAAGATAGGAGGCTCAAAGTTCAATTCGCTTATAGGTATAGAGTTTCCTCAATCAGATTACACAGTAACAAACAACAGTTTTATTTCTCAAATGTACATAGAAAAACAGACACTTCTATTCAAACACCAGAATTCTTTCTGATCCAGTTGCGGTAGTAAGCGACCTCCATAAAGACCGACGGAAATCCAGGTTGCTTGCACTTGTATCCCCAGGAGAAGACACCAGCTAGTTTTCCATCAACGACAAGAGGTGCGCCCGAGTCATCTGCAGCCCAAATCTCGGAACAAGCAGCAGCTCCGCTTAGCTTCTTCTCGTTCTTAGCACAGATAATACCCGGCTGTAATAGACCGAAGCGCGTATGGTAGACGTCCACACAGTCGGACAAAGACATTATACCCGTGGTTACGGCTATCGAGAAAATAAAGCAGAGGTTACGTAATTTTATCAAAAGATAAATAAGATAATTCAAAGTGTAAACAAACCTTCCAACTGAGGAAGCTCCTGGCCAACGACCTTGGTACCCCAACCACTTATGACACCGGTGTAGCCCTCGGTAATCGAGACCTTGGCGTCGACCAACTCAATCGGCTGAGTCGTTTCGTCGAATTCCAACGGCTCGACGAGCTTGAGCAGCGCCACGTCGTTGATCCTGACCAGTTGCGAGTTGTAGTGATCATGATTGACGACCTTGGAGATAGTATGGACTGTGCCACCGTTCTCAAGTTGTGACGTGCCAGCTCTCACGCTGAGTTCTTCACGTGGATACCTTACGCAATGGACCGTTGTGAGGACCCAGTCACGGCTGATTATAGCACCACTACATTGGTACTTGCCGTAAGCGTTGATGCTGACCTGATAAGGATGATCACGGATGTCTGCGGGGGAACCACCGGATATGCGTATATGCGGCTGGGCATTGCTTAGACTGCCTGTGAATTGGTTAAAATATACGTAGAAGGATTAACGTGCGGTCAATAGCAGTGTTAATAAATCATGTATATTGGATCTTTTCTTATTTTATAATACTAAGAAAATAATGTGCATGATTCATAACCAGGAGATACGAGTGCGTATTGACTTACCGAGTAGGCCGAGGCAGGCGATAAGTGAGACAAATTTCAACATGCTGTTAGCTATCCGCGTTGTGTGAACGAACTGGCGTCTGTTTCTTCAATAACGCTTCTGAGTGTTTTCAATCGACCAGCCCCCCCGCTATCATTTCGTACAGAAACGTCACTGATTGTCATGCTAATTTAACACTTGAGTCACCTCAATGGTCTGCTCAAATCTGGTTTAATTTATGATATTTGCTCAGTGTGTATTTTTCGCTCGTTGTTTACTCAAACTTTCGGCTCTGAGATTGAAGTTATTTTGGAAGATGGCATAATTCGTCGAATCTACTTGTCGAGCAAGCGAAAATAGCAACATTTTTTTCGAGCACCTCAAATAAACGAGCTGCCGGAATCATCACTCATCAAAATTAAAGACGCGATAAATTCAAACGGGCGCAAAACATAGACCAGCTCGGAAAGGGAAGTGAGAAAGATGCTCCTATCTCACACAGCAAGAGCATATAGCTACGTAGCCTAGCTACAGCTGACCGAGAGAAAGGAACAACGAGAGAAATGCTCGAGGCAATTTCTCTCTCTCTTTCTCTCTTCTGCGGCAACTCGTGAGAGTTAGTTTCCTGTAAATTACGGTGGCTTACGCGGCGAAGTTTGCCAGGCGTGCGCGCGCCTCTCTAGAGTAGTAAGACACTGTACATTGCTCGTCCCGGCGATGTTCTGCGTTAGATTTGTCGGAGAATTTCTCTTTTGTGAGCTTTTTCTTTTCTCCTCTGTGGTGTACGCCACTGTTTTTTTTTCCATTTAGTCCAACAAAAATGGAATGATATTTCGCTCTGGTGAATTTACACAGGAAAAGTAAGTGCAGAGGTAGATAAGATGTAAAATTCTCTTTATTGTATAACGCAGCAAAAAAATGAAGAAAAAAAATGAAACTATTAGACATTCGTGACGATCTTGATCCAAGATCTAGCCTTGGCAACCAAAGCTAGAATATCAGGTTCCTCCGAGGGCTTTCCACAGGAGTGTCTCGTCGTAGCCACAGCTACGAGTCTTCCATCCTCTAAAACGACTGGACTACCGGGGTCTCCAATGCAACCACTAGTACCGGTAACGCTACCATCGCTGCAGGCCAATCCTGGATACAGACTTCCGAAACGACCGTCGTAAGTTTTGACGCAATCCTCGAGCAAAATTGAGCTTGCGCTACCGGAACGAAGTGTCGGTGATTTGACGAAACCGTCGGTGTAACCATAGCCAGTAAACTTCAGCTTCTGGCCAGGTACGAGCTTGTAGTCGGCGTCGACGAGTTTCGCAGGTTGTCGTTTAGCATCGAAGCTTATGGGTGGACTGACGCGCAGGAGGACCAATTCTCGAGATGGATCGACCATTCTGTTGAACAAAATTATCGAGATGTAAGCTACTGATAAAAGTTGTTATGAATACTGTGTCCATACAGGGTAGATCGACTCACCCTCCGGAACCAAAAGCATGATGAACAGCCTCAACGACTTCGTGCTCAGATCCACCACGAGCGTCGGTATACTTGGAACCAGCGACGACCTTGAAGTTCTCGATGAAAGCATCAACGCAGCTGCTGAGACTCAGCACCCATTTTTCGTTTACGATACTACCACCGCATTTTGGATGCAGACGCTCCCATATGTTCACCTGGTACGGAGCTGACTCGATCTCGATCTCCTTGCCACCATACAGGGCTTCAAACAGACATATCAATCTGATCAGTACGTTTGTCCTTCGGATAGACATATAGTACGCATATTAAATAGAGAACTAATAAATAATTACCATGAGAACAGCCGACGAGGGCAATGACAAGCAATAGTCGATACATCTTGCTGAGCTCGCAATCGACAACTGATTTGTACATCGTTATATTATTAGGGAAACACAACGATTAATTGTTCTGCGTAAACACATGCGCGGCTTATCTGAGCCGGCCGCGGTGGTCTGTTTGTGTAACGCTTGTATATAATGTATATGTCTCGTTATCGATCGCGCGTTTTAAAAAATAGCTCATTTCGCATTACCATTTGGACAGGTCTCTTTGAGTCACGTGTCTGTATTATCAAAGCTGTCAGCGACAGCACCTGACGCGCATTGTATAATAAGACACGGTGTGTGTGTGTGTGTGTGTGTGTGTGTGTGTGTGTGTG
>UCOJ01001606.1:0-25622 GCA_900474305.1 Cecidostiba fungosa
GTATACCACAGCGCAAATTAAAGCTCCTTTCTTGTTCTTTGATCCTAGTAATATGCACTTTTAATTTGAACCCCCTAACATCGAATATACAATGTTCTTGCACAATGACCATTTTTGCTTATTTTTCACATAATTTGCGTAGAAAAGTGTGTCACAAGGCATGTACCATGTGCCACGAGGCATTTTATAGGTATACAAATATTCATACTTAATATATATATATATATCTTTATTTACGTTTATTAGTAGACATTACGACTATTTATTTATTTAAAATTCATCAATTTGGCGAATTAAGTCTGTCCGATAATAGGGTAACGCGCGAGTGTCCGATAATAGGATACGACTTCAAAAATCTGCTAAATTTATATGTATTTTCTATGATATTTCGTAATTTATGGACAGCATCTGATGGGATTTGGGTTCCGTAAAGTGACGACAGGTTCCAAAACCTACAAAAATATTTTTAGAAAATTTAATTTAAGGCTTTAGAACAATTTTCGCACGAAAAAAACCTTTCTGATAATAGGCTAAACTCCTCTATGTTTCTAAAAATGATCCTAAACACCAAGATTTTTTCAACGGAATAAAGATTAACGTAAAATTTAATCAATGTAAAATTTTAGTTACAGATTACTGAAAATTGGAGAAGAGCTCCATGACAAAAAAGGCGAGGGCGAACGATTAATGGATGAAAAAATGATTCAAAGTTATATAAAAGAGATCGTTATTAGTCATAAGTCTTCAATGGAGTTAAGTGTTGATTTGATTTTTGATCAATAATTATGCGATATAATAGGGATACTGGAAATCGAAATTCACAGAGATGGACCCGAAGCAACGTTATCTATTATTGATACGCTGTTTTTAATTTTGCAGTTGCGTCGATGCTATTCAAAGCTCGTTTGATGTAAGCCTATTTTTCGTAATGACTACGTCAAGCATCAATGTGTCATTAATTTTATTTGATGTAAGTATTATGAGGATTCAATGCATAAGTTTATCTATAAATTATCTAAATATTATCATATGCTGTTATTTTTTAACATTACTTTAGGCCTTAATGAGCAAGGAAAATGCGCTGCAAGTAATTCGGTTACTTAGTTTGCTGTTGGGTATTTATATTGCTGTATTTGTGTTATGTTATTCAGCTCAGATGGTAGTCAACAGCAGTGAAATAATTTTCAATGATACGTAAGTATATCTTTTCTTCTACGCCTTACGGTGTAACTCAAATTGAAAAAAGTTGAAAATATATGCTTCCTATCTTGAGTTGAATGATCAAATATCAACTGGTTTCTTTTAAGCAACATATAATATTGCTAACAATTATAATTGTTATACATATATAGAACAGTTTGATACACATTTGACCATGAAACTTTTCTTATATATCTGATATTCAATAAGAGCGTTGACGAAAATTCAGTGTCCCTTACTTTTAAGGGGATGTATGTAGATAACTTGTTAAATGGCATTTGAATTACATGATTTTGAGACATTATTCAAATGCCATTTAGCGAGATATTTATATAAAAACTCGAAACTCTGTAAAATGATAGACAATAACATACCCGAGGGCAACTATGTCCTGGTTTTTCGTAATATGGTTGTTACTATTTGTTATAAGCAAATTACTTGTTTTTTGTCTGCTATATTGTGGCGCGAAATTTGAATTTTTAATTGACTGTGACATTCCCTTAAAGGGCTTGCTTCCGTTTTATTTTCTCGTAATATTAAAGAAAAATCGATCGCTGTATACATGATGAAGAAAGAAAAACATTTTTTACACAGGAGCCAGCGATCCTTACGTGAAAATAAAATGTAGCGGTCGTCTGTTGCACAAGTCACGCACAGTTCACCGAGAATTAAACCCAGTGTGGGACGAGAGTGTGACTTTGCCAATCGAGGATCCGTTCCAACCTCTTAATTTTAAGGTACCTCATCATCTATACATAATATCAAATAAATTTTCTTCAATCGAAATGACTAGGCCGTAAAAAAAAACTATTAAACTGATCGATTGGATTTTCCGCTAAATCAGGTTTTCGATTACGACTGGGGTCTTCAGGACGACTTTATGGGTGCAGCACTGTTAGATTTAACGCAATTGGATTTAGGACACCCGCAAGATTTTACTCTGGAACTTAAGGACCCTGCCAGACCGCGACAGCATCTCGGCGAAATTTTCATCTCTGCTACTCTCTGGCCGAGAAATCAGCAGGAGAAAGAACAGGTGAGATATATGCTGCTAATTTGAATATTCGTATTAAAAATAGCACTAAAATGTATAATAACGCGTCACGCCTACGGGGCACAGTTTTATATTTAAAAAAAAGCACTTGATATAAAAACACAAGGAATAAAAAAGGGCGACGATACAAAGCAGGGCAAGCGCGGCGATTCCGCTGATTAACTTTGCGTCGAGCCCTCGGGGGAATTATTTTTCCCGCACATATCGAGCTTAGTATATATATAAACGCGCTCACAGTTCTGGAAGGAAAAAGCTGTCGTGGGTGATGCCGGAAGTTGTTTGTGCGTATATTACACGTGTCAGCTCTGATAATTTAAAAGCGACGCCTGATGCATATGTGTTTAAAATTATCGAACTGGAGCAGTCGAAGTTTTAGCTGACATGGATATACCTCCTGCGAGAGTCTCTGAAAGTCGTTCCGGAGTCTTGAGATATAATGATTTTGGAGTGTCGTTTTTCCCTGAATGCATTAGCGTGTTTACGCTGTGACCTTAATTCCTTGATATATAATTAAGTGAATTATTTTATGGAAAATCGAGAGACGACCCAGAAGTGTTATAATATCATTAAGAAGCTATATACACATAGTAAATTTCCATAATAGCATCGAAAGCTGAAAGATTAATAAAAATCATCCGAAGAATACACTATACTTTATCGCGCAAAGTAATGCGCTTAATGAAGACTAAGATAAATACGCTCAAGTCCGCACAGCATAAGTCTACGTCTAAAAAAAAGAACACAAACTCGCCAAGTGCGCATTCAATTTGCTAAATTAATGGAAACGAAAGGAGCGCAAACGTGCAGGGAGTTCTCCCAGTGGAATTGTTCCAAAATGCCGGCTATAAAAAAGCCTGTTTCCTGGAAATTCAAAGAATGTATAATAATCGCTATAACAGCAGCCGAGACTATGAATTATTGTATTAAAGAAAATTAACAAAGCCGCGTGAGCTAAAAAACTAATCCCATTACAGTACGTCTCTCACATATATGTAAAAATTCTTTCACTAGAGAACGTAAACTTCTTTACCGTGATTGAATTCAACTTTATATACGTTCAATACCCGTGGCTCATTCTCGTTGATAATGAGGTGGCCGTAAAAACGCATTAGGCGCTTCTCTGCTTTATATTCTATAGCCATCATATATATAGAACGTTCGAGTTAATGGCGCGACGTCCTTTACGAGCGCGAACGCGGAAAGAGACACGTAAGCGAATTGAAGACGAGAATTAGCCGTTAGTATTATACTGCACATACGTGTGCTTTTGGCTTTTTTCCGAATTTTACATTTCTTCGCGTGTGTGTGTGTTGTTATATTTTTAGGACCGAGTGATTTATCTCGAGAGCTTGCGCCGAAAGCTCGCCGGATTTACTCTGAAATATGCGCTGCTAATAATCTGCGCGCATTTGTTGGATTAGTTGGAGAGTCATAATAATGTGCCGTGTTTTGAAAACGATCTGTGCTGTTTTATAATGATAAATATATTCGCGAGTTTGAAGCTTTTGACGGGTTCACTAAGAATATATTCCGAGCTTTTCGCGAATGAAATTTCTTGAAAGAACGTTGTTGAGCTTTAAATAAAGCCGTTTTGAAAGTTTTCTTACTGAGTTGTATAATACACTCTTGACACGGTATACGAAACTGCGAGTTCGGTCAACGATTTTTTAAATATCATGTATATATACGTGAGATTCGCGTGTTTAGCCGCAGCTATAAAACACGCGCTTTTTGCACGAAACCGACTCTGTTATATTTCCGAGCAAAAACTAGGCAGAAAATTTTCATACGAAATTTTCCAATGCACCGGACTTATCAACGGAAGCATTATATCGACTCACTTAAAAAAAAAAACCTGCTTTGAAAGTAAACTACACCTCTTAACATCTAATTAACCATTTTATCCACCATCACAGGCGAAAAAAAACCAAGCATCATCTCCTTATAAAAACACCTTATTTACACATCCAAAGACAGGTAGACATAATCGCAGCGTCGTCTCCGATGAATCATCGCGTGTCTCCGGCCTGTGTGTATATGTGTATACAAGAAACTTTCATTCAACCCGAGGAAATAATTTACGAGCTTTTTAGGCGCCGCTCCGTTATGCAGCCGAGCGAATTTACGAGACAACCTATTGGATTTTGTGCATATTGAAGAGTTAGAGGCTGCACACGGATATATATACGCGATGACAGTTGCGCAAACGCGACACGTTAAGCGACTCTAATTGACGAGACGAGAGAGGATCGATGCGTCGCGTGCGTGTGGTTATTGTGTAACCTTTTTACTGAGCTTATATCAGTGTGTGAGATAAGGCCAGACCGGATTCTTTTATTTTGTCTGTGTACATATACATAATACAAAGTCGTTGCTTGTCTTTGTTTGAGATAAGGGTTATGGATGTTGTGACGTTATGTGGCAGCAGAACGCGCAATTAGCCGGCTTTTGTTTTTTTTTTTTACGGGATGTGATGAATGGGCTTTTAAATTGAAGGTAATCGAATTGTGTGCGTTATAGTGTAATGTAGTTTCTAGAATTTTAAAAATTAGAACAAACACTAATCGTGGCTATACTTACTTAGACAATCTAGACCAAATGAATATTTCATATACTGATGTCATCATTATACTGAAATATGTTCATATCATTTTTTGTAATGAGTGCCACTTATACACTGTACCATTACTAATAGTATAGTTCAACGTCTATTATCACGTCATTCATCAGTGTGAACTACTCAAGTCTCGCGACTGTCCGATCTGAAAACACAAGCTTTAAAATACTCGATCTGAAATCTGTAGTACACAAACATATTGTATTCAATCACTTCGTGTCAAGCTACAATTAAATACCTCTAATTCACGCTTCAAGTCGAACCAGACACTCAAATAAATCAACTAACTCGCGAAAACGATGAAAATCCTCGAAAATCCAAGCTATAATCTCCCTCTTCAATAAAAGCACTCTCATATACTTGCCAGCTCGATCTGCCAACGCTCTATATACACACATTAAACGAGCAAGTGTGCGATGAACTTGTCGGTGTACGTAGCGTCATTTGTGTTTACCCAACTCCTCTGTCTCTCTCTCTTACAGCCGAGTAGTTATAAAAGAGAAGGGGCAAGCGAAATAACGTCGCTGCAGAGCAGCTTAGGATAGAATTTAGCCAAGCGGAATCGAACGTCGGCTTCAGTGATGCCGAGTCTTTAGGCTCGAGCGCAAGTCTAATCGCGTCGGCGTGTAATTTCTATATTTAGATCTATCGCGCGCGCGATGTTAATACCGGCTATTATTCTGCTGTGAGTTTATAGACACGTGTGAATGTGTGCTTTTGTTTATTGTGAACATCGTCAGCTGTGCGGGTTTTTTTTTTTGATAAAATAATGCCGTTACTGTTTTGATTGATTCGTGCGTCATGGTTGATCGAATCGATGCCGGAAGTAGTATACTATACGCTATTCCAAATCGAAATTAGATAATAATGTACATTGTTTTTATGTACATCGGTCGCAGTCGAGTGGCCAATTAGCAGCTGTTGCTACGAATTTTTCAACGGCGCGTTTATACATACCTATTCTTTTTTTAATTTTCCAGCGCTCAAGGTCGAGCGGCTGTAGATATATAATATATTTGTGTGAGCGCGAAAGTGTTAGAGCTTGATGACGGAGAGCTTTTTGGAGTCGAAATGTCGAGAACTGCAGGAAGCAAAGGAAGCAGAGGAGGAGAAAAAGCGTCGAGACGACGACGATCGGGATGAGTGAGTTGTCTCGAGGCGTTATGTGATTTGTTTTTTCACACGTGGGTAGAGGAGGTGTTATTAAAGTTCTTTTTGTTCGATTTTAAAATTCTTGTTCTCTATAGGTGCGCGAGAGATAAAACGCGTGTCGTTCCCGAGCTCGTAAAAAACGGTTTAGTCGGACGCGATGTTAGCTTGAAAAGTGTCTATAGGTATATATGTACCGAGGAATGAAATTTGACCTTAAAGAATTCTTTACTTAACGTCACATTGTTTAACGAGACGTTTTTTTTTCGCTTTCTTTTCTTAGGTTGTCGTCGCGTTGGATACTTTACACTGTACTGCGCCTTAAGTGATAATGATTCTTTTTTAGTGTTAATTATTACTTCGACCCATTAACGCTTGGATAAAAAGTAGAGAATTTTCTAATAACACAGCAATGAAAACTTGAGATACAAAGTTAATTATGCGCTGCTGCGTACCGGTGCCGTGATAAAAAAATACGAAGCTTGTGTAATAAAGTCGTATCTCAGCAGTTTACGCTTAAAAAAATACTTGCGTTATCGTAAGTCAGATCTAACGCTCTCCTCTACCCATGAAAACGAGTCTCCAAAAAATTCTCACTCATTCTCCTCAAAAAAAGGACGATCTCAAACCCCGAAAATGGCCCACCGTCGACTTCCTCCTCCGACGAAGCTCAGAAGCTATCCCTAACATCCGAACGTGTCTTGGAACGTCTGGCCGAAGGTCTACGTCAACACCCTGAGCTTTTGGAACAATACGCAGCCTTAACCGACAAATTGAGCCAAGCCACACCTTCCAAAATGCCTCCATCCGTCGAAGAACCAAACGTCAAACGTCCTCCACGAACTCGAGACAAATTGACGATGGCTGCGTTGAAGCTAAGGGTCGAACGAAGGGTCGAGCTTGTGGAAAAGCTCGTGGAGGAAAGAGCCGAAAAGATCTGGGAGGAGTGTATGGAAAAAAGGCCATGGCTTCAACCCATTGAAACCTGGATCATCGACAGGCATAAGGCTAGACTCAAAGCTATCGAGGAACATCACAGCAGGGGTTACAGTTCGGATAGTGAGATCAGTACATCACCAAGGAAGATGGACGTGAGAGAAGTGAGAGAGAGATTTACTTGCTGCCTCGTGCGCTTGTATTTCGGTGAACTAAATTTAAACTTTATTGATTCATTCGACTGTTTATATCTATCGAACTCGCGGAAATTATTTATAAGAGAGAGAGAGAGAGCTTTAAGATTATCTTTCTTTTGGGTAAACAAAGGCGATCTTCTCTGAAGTTAAGTTTCCGTTGCGCAATTTTATTTATTTTTTCACTGGACACACGCGCGCTGTTGTTGTATAATTGAGAGAGAGAGAGACTCGACTCTATTAACGTGCAAAAAGGTCAGATAAATAATGAATTATTTTTCGCTTGCCTGGAAACAGGGTCGACAATGGCAGGAAATAGTGCACCGGTTTACTAGGTCATCGCGTATACACACAGACACACAGCGCGACAATATGCACCGCGAGTAATTGCCATGAAATTTGATGATCGCGCAGTGATACGCTACTACCGATTAATACCTACATCATATTTGCAGTTAAGGTGTTCCATTTCGTATTATCTCTAATTGAACGCGTTTAACTGACACTAGTCTAAAACAGGAGATTCGTCGTCGTGGTTTTAAATTTACATCGTTATATAGTATGGAAATGCTGTGTATGTCAGTAAATTGTTCTCGAGAGAAAAATGAGTCATTTTACAAACCTTGAGTTTAGCCGAGAAGAACAGCATCTTTCCGAACGAAATACAAGCAAAAAATAAGAACGCACGAGGCAGCAGTTATTTCCTTGAGAAAAAAAAATATAAATGCGAAAGTTACGAAGCAAACTTTGCTTCCCAAGGGTTCTCCGATCCTGCTGCACGACGTGAAGAGCGAAAAATGCGAGGCGCTATTAAATGGACTTCCGAAGAATCTGAAAGGCTCGACCTGCTCGTTGCAGTCGTCCAAGACGATGACACCTACAGCTCCTGCTATTAATGTAGTCGAGCTTGAAGCTCGACCAGACTCTCCAGATTTCTTCGATAAGATCAAGGAGAATTTCAAGGATAAAATGGAAGACATTCACAGGGTATAACTATGCTATAAATCGTCTTGATTAAAAAGTTGTTGGGAATAAAAAAGAAATTCTGATTGGTTCTGCGAAATTTATGCGATGGTTTAAAATTAAAAAATTAAAGTTTTCCTTGTAGAATACGTTAACTATATATTATACTTATAACAAGCGTTACTTTACACACACATCATATTCATTGCAGTACTTCCAAAGGAGCAGTCGACTGGCGGACGTGAACCGGAAGCTAAAGTCTCAGATATGGAGTTCGGTTGTAACAATAGTCCTCGTCGAGGCGAAGAATCTACTGCCAATGGATATCGACGGTCTCTCGGATCCTTACGTCAAGTTCCGGTAAGATAAATATTCTCACTCACTCTCTCTGCATATTTTTCTCTCACGCACGACATTGAGTTATGCGTATTATATTATTCTCATATCTACCCATACAGTATACAGAGATGACGTGTATGCTTTACGTGACCTGCAAGATTATTTTTTAATGCTCGTAAAGTTCGCTCGTATAAAGCGCATACCTCATATACTCCAGCACATGTGATTTATAGCGTTATGTATAAAACACTTCTTCACAGCCTAGGCACAGAGAAGTACAAATCGAAGGTGGCGAACAAGACCCTCAACCCAGTCTGGCTGGAACAGTTCGACCTGCATCTCTACGAGGATCCATATCTGGGTCAAGAATTAGAGGTGACCGTCTGGGACAGGGACAGGAGTCACCAGGATGATTTAATGGGTCGAGCGGTCATCGACCTGGCGACTCTTGAGAGGGAAACGACGCACAGGTTGTGGCGGGACCTTGAAGATGGTGCTGGTAACATCTTTCTTCTGCTGACCATCAGCGGGACTACTGCGAGTGAGACCATTAGTGATTTGGCTGCACATGAGGAGACGCCACAGGAGAGAGCTTTGATGATACAAAAGTACGCACTGGCCAACACGCTGCAGAGGCCACGGGACGTTGGTCATCTGACGGTCAAGGTATTGTAGTAGTCTGTGTTATTGTTTGCGGCGAGGGGATTGAGAGGGAGACTTTGGTCAGTTGAAGGGCTTCCGTGTACATGTATGAAGACGGAAATGTGTATTCTAGCTTACTGTCTCTGCTGGAATTTCTGTTTGATAAATAATCGTGGCTCGTCTTATAAATATGCTAAGGATATAGTATTTCCATATCCTCGCGTGATTTCCTGTCTCTCTGGGAATTTTTTTATGAGACTCATATCATTCGTACGAGGACTATTTTTATACGCAGCTGTAGTCCAGTAACGATTTTCAGTCACTTTCCTGGTCTGTGTTATATAACTGTGATAAAAAAAAAAAGAAAAAAACTGTTTCCGCGATCTAAAATTAAATATACGGGAACGACGTTGTGTAATATCGCTAATTGATTCTTCCATCAGGTCTACCGAGCACAAGGCCTCGCTGCAGCTGACTTGGGCGGTAAGAGCGATCCTTTCTGCGTTCTTGAACTTGTCAACTCGAGGCTGCAGACTCAAACGGAGTACAAAACTTTGGCGCCCAATTGGCAGAAAATCTTTACTTTGTAAGTGCAATCTTCTACTCTCTTATGCATATTTCTGATGAATCACTCTTTTTTATACCAATAACTGAATCATACATTACAATCCGAGTGATGACGAACCACAATCTAAAAAGATGATGAAATTTGTCCAGCAACGTAAAGGACATAAACTCGGTGCTGGAGGTGACGGTGTACGACGAGGACCGGGACCACAAGGTTGAGTTTCTCGGAAAAGTCGCGATACCTCTGCTGAAGGTTCGCAACGGCGAGAAACGCTGGTACGCGCTCAAAGACAAGAAGCTGCGATGTCGAGCCAAAGGAAACAGTCCGCAGATCCTGCTCGAGCTCACCGTCCTCTGGAACGTCCTTCGAGCCTGTATAAGAACACTCAATCCCAAGGAGAAGAAGTACATGGAGCCCGAGATGAAGTTCAAGAGGCAGGTCTTCCTCAGGAACGTCCTCAGACTCAAGTCGATCATCGTTATATTCATCGATTTGGGAAAATATATACAGTAAGTGGTTTATCCCATTACCAGATTTAGTTCCAACTAAACCAAATTTTCCAAACGCAATACGTTATACGCTAAGCCATCAGAGCACAATGCAGGCAAACATCAGCTACAATGGAAAATAATTGGAGCATGAAAGCAAACGAAGACGCGCCGTGTATATATCCCAGCAGCGGTTCCCTTTGTGGACTCGCTTATTGTTGATTTTTCCAACCGACTAAACTGACATTTCCGAATTGCAGGAGCTGCTGGGAGTGGGAGAGCAAGATGCGCAGCATCATCGCTCTCGTCCTCTTCGTTGTAGGAGTCTATTACTTCGAGCCCTACATGATACCGACTGCTGCTTTCCTCATCCTATTCAAGTACTATGTGGTAAGGATACATTTCGTTTTTTCTCTATTTTTTGTTGGTTCTGGATATACAACTAACGTAAAAGCTTGTGCACTAACTCCCCACCGCAATGACTTACACAACAAAGCAGACCTTCTCTCTCTGACTCTCACACGATGATAAAGGAAAACGCGTCGTTTCCATTGTGTAATATATTATATCTCTTTGCATTCACGTTTGAAATGACGCTTTTCAAAGGCACAAGGTTGGATTACGAATATACAATAGAGCAGCTCGTTATCGGTTGAGAATAAATAATAAGTGGAGAGAAAGAGATGGGAATCGATAAATTTGCTTGAATCCTTGCTTTGCAAACAGGTAGCAGTTTTGACTGGAGCTCCTCTTCCTCACCAGATGACTGTTCACGTTCAAGATTCTACGGATCCCACTTCGGAAGACGGTCCTCCGACTCCCGGAGACGACGACGACGATGAAGATGACAAAGACAAGGTATGCAAACTCAGTTATAGGTATACCTTACGAAAAAAATCGATCATAATTATGGTAACGATTCATCGTAGGAGGAGAAAAAGAGTCTGAAAGAGCGACTGCAGGCTATACAGGAAGTGACGCAAACGGTGCAGAACTCGATCGGTTATATAGCGAGCCTCTGCGAGAGGGTGAAGAACCTGTTCAACTTCACCGTCCCTTACCTCAGCTATCTCGCGATGCTGCTGGCGATCCTCGCGATGGTCGTACTCTACCTCGTCCCGGTGCGCTATTTGATACTCGGCTGGGGCGTCAACAAGTTCGCCCGGAAACTCATCAGGCCTCACACGGTGCCCAACAACGAAGTACTCGATCTCATATCCAGGGTACCCGACGACGAGGAGCTGCTCAACTACAGGTCTGTCCGCACCAAAACCTGATCCATACCTAGTCATACCTGACGGCTATAACCGTTAAGCTTATATTCTTTCAGGGAGTTGAAACCGGTACCGACAGCCGATTGCGAGAGCCGAAGTGCTGCGGGTACAGTTGGTTCCACGGCCGGAAGTACCGGTACGGCGACACGTCGCGAGCTCCGGAAGCGTCACAAACAGACGACCGCGTAGCAACAGCATGTCCCGCGGCCTGATGTCGCGGGCCTCAGGGCACACGGCGTTCTCAAGCGCTCACTGCTGCGTCAGAAGTTCGAGTATCTTCGCCAGCGGATGGGCTCGACCGAGAAGCCGGAAACTATGCCCGATGTGGACTGAGACACTGAGCGCGCGAACTGTTATGATACTGTGTGATGTGTATGTGCGAACGACGGACTCGTCTAAGAATTGTTGTTGTTCTTCTTGTTCCGATTGGGAGAGATTATTAACGACGCTGTGCCACTATTTTGTGAGTGTTGTTATGCTATACTGTCTCGACGCGGACTTGGACGACTCGCGAGGGCCGCAGTGATTTTTTATATAATACCTACATTATATTACACACTTCCAAAGAATATATTCACCGTGAGAGCGAATATTTCGTTATTTTACATTTACTCGTACATGAACTTCCAGTTTTTTGATAATTTTTTATTGTGTCTTTAGTCGTGAGGGACTGATTTTACAATGTGTTTACAACGATAGGTTTATATCTATAACGATGTTTAAGATGTGATAAATTGTATAAGATAAGTTGTTTAAGTGCACTCGTTTTAAGTGCACCCACACGCGATGTATTAAGGTCCCTGTTGTATTATTACTATATGATTTCGATGGTCGTCCAAGTCAGCCTCGAGGGAATCACGCGTTATAGAAACGGAGCACGATCGCGCGAACATTTTTAAATAGCTGCCTTATTAAAGTAAAAAACAACAACAAACAATTTAAGAAAAAAAGGCGTTGGATTATTATAAAGTAAAATAAATTGAAAAATGAATAACGTTGATGTTTTCCCACAGCACTGAGTCAATAGCCGCTAATTATTTTTGTAATTATATCCCATTTAAGATTCCAGTTATATGCTCGCTATGTATATTTATCATCGATGTAAGCAATTTTTACGATCATATGTACAATCAAAGTATATTTAAAACATAAAGTTATTTATACATTTTTAATGTGACATATATAATGTTAAGCAAAGTTTAGAGTAGGATTCAAGCTGGAGAATCCGATTGCAAGGTAATTAAACGCAATTCTCTCGGTGCTGTACTCTCAATATTTTAATTCGCGCAAACCTATTACGGTATTATATATACTTGAATCATGTAAATGTTTTCAAAATGCTGACTTTAAAGCGTCTGCGAATTAAAGCAAAAAAAAGCAGTCGAGCAAATTATTTCTGTATTATAAAATATAAATAATGAAAGGTTTTGTCAATTGTGTGTAAAACGAAAATTATGCTGATGAAAACAAAACTCCTTATGTATGTACAACAATGTGTGATTTCATACTTCCAGAATTCTAATGCAAAAAATAATACACGATCCATATAATTCTTCTAATTCGTTTTCGTAAGATATACGTGTGAGCTTCTCTCGTTTCGACTTCAAATTATAATCTCTCTGCTATCCACACTGATGTGCTTCGAAAATTCGTGCGATCGCGTTTCTCTGAAGCGAAAGATTTATGTAGAATGAAAAAGCTATAATAGGCTCTCGACTATAGCGAAAAGTCATAGTCGAAATTTGATGTCAGGAAAGAAACATTGACTATTGGGCTATTCGATTTCCTTTCTTGATTAACCATCAGATTTGTAATTAGCGACTCTATTTTCAAAGACCAAATTATGAGACCAAGTATGCGCTTGATTTTTAGTCGTTGTTCCTAAACATATACATACTATCATACTACCTTAGTTATTTGAAGAATGAAAATCGAATGAAATTCGTTAATTAACTATACGTACAAATCTACAATACACTTGCTACAATTATTTTTTGTCTCTTTAAATCATTGAAGACTTCCACAAAGTTGGCCAAACTATATTTTAAGAAATATTAATGGGGAGATGTTATTTAAGAAATATTAGTTGTTGGAACATTAACTATTTTCTAAAAGGTAGCAGAGCGAGAAAAGAAATTAGAGGCCAATGGTATATAGAGTATTGAAGAATGAAAACAATTTTATTTTTAAACTATTTATCGTACAAGAAAAGTTACAAATTTTATCGACGAAACGAAATTAGATCTCTATAATAGTCAGAAATATATATATTGTGTGCTTACGTTTCTAAAATGATAAAACCTGATAAAACTGTAAATCATAATCATCACTAACATAATCAAGAAAAAAACATGATCTTTCGCTAAAAATCGAGACATCAGTAATTTTCGACACATTTATAGCTAATTACAAATTGGGTCGTTAATTAGATCAATTGAAAAGCCAGACGATAAACTTATGCCATATCCCAACATAGAATCATATAATATTACATAAATCGCACGAAATTCGAAAAAAGAAAAATATTTCAAGCGTAAAAATGAAGTACGCGTACCTTACAATGCAATATAATATATGAATACAAATTACATTGACTCTTCTAGCATATCTTTAAAAACTGATAAATCAAGCGTTAATCATTATAGAATTTCAATAACTACGTATAGCTTTATCGGATTCGAGAGGGGGGATAGTTGATACACACAGACAAAGTTAAATATATCTTCATTGACGATCTTTTTTGGAAGATCGCCGACCATTTCGTCCATCGATGTCGTAGGTTATACTTGCTAAAGAAATTTAACGAATTGCGGGAGTAGGCAGAAATAGTATATCGAAAAATTTTTTACTTCTGTTATAAAAATGGAAAACTAATTTATTTTGATGAGTATACTTTGTGAAAAAAGTAAAAATGTTACTCTTCGTTTATCAAAATTATTTTTTACGTCAAAGTATTGAGAAATGGATTTTTGCTTATTCCTGCTCACAAGAAAACTGTTAAAGCTCGCTTTGACCGTGCAGTAAAATCGCTACAGCACGGTCATCACAAACAAACGTACGCATGTGCATTATAAAGTAAAGACAAACAAAGTGATTGTAATGAATGAAAGTGCAGGCTTGAGAGAGTGTGATAAAAAAAGTTAGATTAAGATTAGAATGAAAATGCGAGAAGAAATATTACAAGTTAGTTCCTTGCTTCCTCATCCGAAAACATCACAAACCATTGCGATTCAATTTTTATTATATATTAGAAGAAACTAAGCACTTAAAGTTAATACTACATATGGACTTATAACTTGTATAGTGCACTTTTAAACGTTTTGTAATTTTTTACAGGACTATCGTAAGTTTTGATTTGTGGACATTAATTGGCTTTGTTTGTTACAGATAATGTACACGTTCAAATATTAAACAATTTTGTTGAAAAATCTTTTCATTGATAATCATTTGATAACGTGAAGTTTGAACGTGTATTAAATTAGAACTGAATTAGAGCTTAAAATTGCAAACCTATATTTTAAAGCAAATTTGAGTGCTGATGAAAGACGAATAACGACTTGAGCTTAAAACTAAAGTGCTATATTTCTTCAGGATTTTTTTACATTTTGCTGGAAGAGATTTCATAAATCTCTAGAAATATTTTTTATACTGGCGTGTTGTGTTAAGCTTATAAGATAAATCGAGTCGTACGATTTTTAAACAAAATCGACTGTGTTAAGATTGGCTATGAAGCATCGTGATTGCAAGGTTCATCATTTTTTTTGTAATTTCTCTGTTAGGCATGTGGTCACTTCTCATTGAGCATGATTCTAAACTTTACTGTGCATTTACCGAGAAATAAAAAGGTAAACGTTCACTAAAAGTGAAATCAGGAGATGATCGAGTTCTATGCTATATACATGGCATGATAACATGTACTTTGCACAAACTATTTAAAAAATTATTTACTTGTAAACTAAAAAGGAATCGTAGAATAAAATAGAAGAATTTCGCCTGTGCATGCTTTCTTGTTAGAACGTTATTTAATAAATTATTCAATAATATGATCTTTTCTAAACAAAAAACTAATGACTTATTATACTTCTAAAACTAATTCAGATGATTATGTTATACTATAGCCTCTTTACTTTATTTCAAAAACTTAAACAATCAATAATTGAAATAAATGTGTGTATGGGCCTACGGACACGGAAAAATAAATGTGTAGAAGTAACCAACTTTGCATTTAACAAGAATAGTTTTAATTACGAATACATAAATTAAGATGTCTTTTGATATATGCTATATCTTTACACAATTTTTTATTCTCTTTAGTCATGATTCCAATAAACTTATTTATTAAAACTCAATTTGAGTTATACATTAGCTTTTCAGATTTCGTAGAAAAAAATATTTTACTTTCAAATAGTTTAAATCGATAAATTATGCTGATCAATGTGCATATTCAAAATATATTCTGTACATACGTTACTTACATCTGTTAGGCAATAAAATATCATGACCAACAGCTATCATTCAATCGTTAAATTAAATGAAAAATTAAAAGTAATGATTTCATAATCATTGATTGCAAAATAATTAATTATTCGAACTGTATAAAAGAATTTCCAAGCATACAACAATTTTAAGTATCTTAAGTAAAAGAAATTATTGTTTGAAAAAAAAAAAAAATCCTGTACAACAGAATTGATTATATATGAGTAATAAACATTCCTAATTATTATTCATCAATATTTATAAATAAAACGACGTGTTGCATCATGTTTTTGTGAAAAATAATCGATTTAATTTTCATAACGTGTCATGCCCTTTTCTACTCTTCCATTTTTGTACTTCCAATGTTTCGAGTGTATACGAAACTTTAATAGTTTTTTAAGTCTATAAGTTATTGCTTTTGGTGTGTATTTTATAAAATATACTGCATAGGAGCAAATCGATGTTAAAAGTAATTTTTCTAGTTACTATTAGAGATTTTTTCTAAAACAAACTGTATGTTTGCACAGGCACTGTATCCTGTCACGCACTCCTATAAAATAGACTAAACAAAAGATAATGAAATAAGACGTTATACTTCGATAAATAATATATGAATAAAAGGAAGGACCTGAGATCAATTAAAAATGTATCAAGTATATATAAATATTAGACTTTGAAAGTAAATGAAAAGTGTACAAATTATTGTTGAGTTATAGTAAAAAGTTGAAATATATAAACGTATTATGATATTACAGCTAAAAGGACCTGAGACTATGTAAATAAGTTAGAAAAGTCAATTTGAAGATTGAAAACTCTTATAAAATTGTTGATTATTAATACTATTTTTGAGCGATCTGAAAAAAAATTACAGTTTCCAACTATAACTCATGTCCTTCCTTTCTTAAGAAAACTAGTCTATAAACTCGATAAGTTACGAATCATGAAAAAATATTGCTTATCGAAAATAATCCTACACATTCATTTGAATTGCTTGCAATTTTTAAGCAAGTGAATATGTAATTGTTGATTGATAAATTTATTAAAAATTCTTTCAACTGCATCACTAGTGAATAAAAATGAAGTTTCTAAAAATGTATGTTCAATATCACGTATAACTTTTTATTGGCACGTATTTTATACCTTATTTTATTTCAATACTTTATCACCGAATATACTCATGCGTTCAATTCAGTTGCATATCCGAGCGTAAAAATTTCAATTTTCTTCGTATTTTTATAAATACAAATTTTTCATGAGAGCTTCAGTAGTCAATAATAGGCACAAGCATCGAATTATAACAGGTCACGGATAAGACTTTAACAGTAGAATGCCTAAAAAGTTTTGCATAAGAAAAACAATTTAACGAATGACGATGGTCTGGCAAGAGTTTGAGCATCAATTGTAATGAAATTTCGTCGAATAAATACAAAATTACTTCTATACTAATATATTCCAATTATGAATGTTCAAACTATTGATCCAGATTAAAAAAAACACACACAGAACTTGCAAAAAAAAAGAGAAAAAAAAATGCTTCGCACACAATTCTTAACTTCCTGAATCTAATTAGTGTATAGAGGACGATTGTGCGGTGCGATTGTGATTTAATCGGATGGCTGTCGCCAAATTGCAACCAATTGAACAAACGATGTTTGTACTGGTGATCGATTTGCGCATGCGAACGAGCTGCGTATATTATGCTGCGGACTTTTGAAATCGAATTGTCTTCGTTTCTGGGTCGAACACAACGTATAAACGATCATTGCAGCAAATTGCGCTCATGTACTTACGAAGTGATAAAAAGAAAATCGTTATTATTATGATTATTATATTATATATGAAAAAGAGATAAATATCGAAATAAATGAAGCTTTTATTAATATCCAATATAATCTCCGTTGTTTATTATGTGCTCCTTTTCCAACTTTACTGATAAAAACGTATTCCAAAGTGGAAATTGTCGTTTATACGAAAATCCAATCGATTGTTTCTTCAATTTCAAATAGTTCATTTATAGTATCAAAATAGATTTTGGTATCAACGACAATTTCCACTAGGATCAAGAATAGCTTGATATGTTCGCGCATTCGAAGAGGTGAAAGTGCGACAAAGGCCATGCCGTCGTTCTGGGGCCAACATTAATCGAGTCACGGACCTATAGCAGGCGGTCGAAGCTCGCGGCATGTCACGTTCCCCGCGGACTAACAAGGAAACACGTGACAAGTGCTAATGCACAATGGATTAGGCTGACGAGTCGTTTCGCTTGATGCGCGAGATGAAACGAGTGGGGGTCAACGCGATGCCGTCGAGTCGATCAGACGTGACGAGCTTGCAGATGTCGGGGATCTGGATGTTTTTTTTTTACTGATTTCTGAATAAGCATTTTGCGAAACGGTTGTGCAGCACGACAGCGGCAAGTTCAAATTAAAACGCGTTTAGATTGTGAAAATGTGTCTCGTCGGTATTCTTGAACTCTTGACCTGGTAAAATGATAAATTGCACGTCTTGTAACTAATGGCGATATAATGACTTTAATAACGCTGTGTGTTTACGCTATTAATTATAAACTTGCGTAACGTGCTTTACAACGAATTATCAAATTAAAAACTATTGTGACAAAACTTAACGAGCCCATCAGAGTTAAGTTGTTGCAGAAACAAACTAAAAGTTATATTTTTTTTGTTTGCAGATACCGTAGAATCGCTCTTGGGGGCATCTCTAAGTGGAACAACCTGCTTTCCTGTTAGAGACACGAGATCAAACCGATAGTGTTCGTTAGCAATTCGATTCCTAAATCTCGTTTGTCTTATCTCTTTTCAGATCAGTCCACTTTTCTCTCGCCTATATATAACTCGCTCGCTCAGTAAAAAAATTTATATTTTATCACACAAACGGATTATAAAAATAAGAGCATCGAGCACAACGAAGAAGAGATATTTTCATACTTATACCATCGCTCATTCTTCTATAATAAGCCATAAACACAATTTCTATACCTGCGTCGACTCGCATCAGTCCCGACACTGCCCATAAGAAAAAGAAAGTCCGAAAAATCAGACCGTATACGCGCGTATACGACAGACACAAAACTGACAGAAATGTGCGTCGGAAGAAAAAAAAAAGAATTAGATCGAAATCGTTCACCTCTCGCGCGGGAAAGTTCTTTTCGAGCCTCCAGGTGTGTCCTAGACCTTGCCCGAAGGTGAAAGTAAAAGCCGCCTTCTCGGGATGATCAACAACCTCGACCGAGATCGCCACTTTGACAATCGGCAACAGATTCGAATCGTGATCCAAATCGGTCTAGCTTTGGAATGCTTTTATATATCGTCGGCGGGAAAAGTGTTTTCAATACACACGGCGCGCATTGAATATATATGATTTATTATAACAATTAAAATATTTTCTACAAACGAGACGCAAAGAAAACTATAAGGATATTCAGTTTTCGTTTCTCGGATGAAGTTATATTTTTTGTTCGGACGATAAACCACTCATGGCCATTACACTTTTTTTTCAGCCTCTCTCGCGCCGATCACGAGAATATACAGCGATTCCGTGCAGTATAGTCGTCGGTGGAAAGTCGGAGAGGCTCTCGAGGATCCGGTCGATCCACTTTTTGATGGCTCTCTTCTCCACCTTCCGCGTGAATTCTCTACGAGTCTCATGAGCGCGCGCGCGCGCGACTTATAGTGCGACCGGTTCCGGATTTTATTATTGTAGTGCACACCGGGCTTTCGAGTGTGATCCCTTTTTTTTGTGTGTATGTATATGTATATATACCTATGAATTATTCATCTCTTTATGATCTGAAATTCACTTTCGCAAAAAAGCCGCTTTTTTGCTCGTATATATATATACAGAGGGATGCGGTGAGAAACTGCTGGATGTGATAATAAAAAAAAACCTGATAGTGCGCAGTGAGAGTGTGAGATATAATTAAGTTTGCGAGGGGAGAAGAATATAACTGGTGTCGAAAACTGTGAAAATATGACTTTTTTTTAGAAAGTCACTTTTATATTTCGCGCGCGTTTTTATGATGTACCCGCGAGGGATATAATATTACTTTGAAACGAGCGTTATAAAGTCCTTTCCGATTTTCATACTGTACAGGCTTATATACCTATATTCTAATAAATTATCCACCGTTATTGTCCATCGAATTAGAATAAAGCATAGTATAGTAGATAGTATACTATCGAGAAAATAAAACACGACATTACGCAAGCATCGATTTTCCAGTTTTTCCAGCTCGATTTCATCCCACAGCTTCGTCGCTTATTATCATTCTTCGCGTAGGTATACACAACCGATACGTCGATCATTAAACGTCGACTTTCCCTCTCTCTCTCTCTTTCCCCATAAAAGCTGGTGTAAAAAGGAGTAATCAAATTATATCGGCCTCGTTCGCGCTTGAAAATTCACCGGCAGTTTGGAAACTCGATAAAAACAGCGCAGGTGTTGTTGTTGTTATGATTCGCCATGTGTTATATATATATATACCTATACGTGAACGATGACTCGCCACAGCGAATCGGCATTGAACCTGCGCGATATCGGTCCAGCTGCAGCGTGAAAGTGTAGCGCGCTCCGAGAGATCCGCGTGTGCTCTTTCACTCCTGCAAGTCCTTAACAGTATATAGATATATGCATATATATAGGTGCGATTCGCATGTATATACCTATATACCTATATATTCGTCCCACGCCGGCGTTTTACGAGCGTCGCGGCGTATGGGGGACTTTCTTTCGCCTTGACCTTGAACGGTTGCGATCGTAACTTTCTGCCTGGGAGTGTAGTGCAAATATTTTGCATACACATATACGTATATAACGATTGATCGGTATGTACTTTTCGACTCCGCGAAATTGCAAGACTGCGTGTGTGTGTGTAATACAGTTTGATATTGTCCACGAAATAAAAGGCCGGAAACGATCACAGCGAAACAGGTACTTGCAAAATTTTCGACAGCTGTAATAAGTGATCATTATTAGATATTTTTTCTTCAGTTACTCTAGTTCTTTATGATCGCACAATATTGACAAATCTTGTTTAGCAAGATTTTTCCGGTCCAGAGAATTTATACATCACGAGAGACCGAGTCTCGAGATGAAAAACTTTATTGTCGCGCGTTATTACTTTACAAACAAGCGTTTAGTACGATATTTACTCGCGGGATATATATAACGTGTATATTAACTGTGAACGTGTCCGAAAGTGATTCGGTAACGACGCAAGTTCCCATAGATCACTAATCGCTCGCTCCATAACTCTGCTTCCGGTGAAAACTCGCGTCACAAATATATGTACACTATATATATATATAGAGCGCGTCGTGTCGATCCTGATGCATTTATTACACGCTCGACTTGTCCTTTCGGATTATACTGTGTGTCTTATATACTGTATACCATCGGTGCGATTTTTATTGCACGTGATGCAACTTTGTATAGCGATGATTCACGATTTGACATAAAAAGGAGATTCTCGAGGAGAAATTGGTATACCTTTTTTTTTCGCGAGTTTAACGACCTTTATGCAATGGAAGACGCTCGCGCGCGTCTGGCTCAATTTAACGAGAATAAGTCGCCACTTTTACTCTAATACGCTACTACTACACCATTTCAACGCAAAAGTATATAAAATCGCCGAGTTATTTTCCGCGGGAGGCATTCTTTTTTTTTATTGCATGAGAAATTGAATCACATTGACAATAATTCGCTCGTGAATTATAAGATGAAAGTTAAGAAAGTCTGGCATTATAGCTATATGAAATCTGAGTTATTTGCCGTCTCGCGGACGGACTCTATATTTACGAGTTTATCTTTGTTATTTGCCTGATGGACTCTATATATATGCGGTGATGTATTTAAGAAGAGAAAAAAAACGTAAACGAGACCTACTGTAATTAACGAGTTTACCTCTCCGACGATTATAGCGGGTTGCGTAATTTTCGCGAAAATCATAGCCGAAGATCCTAACAGCCTGGAATTCACGCATTATGAGTCATTGTGTACGTGTAGAGCTGCGAAATCGTGAGAAGACTGCATACGCTTATATTCGACATATAACTCTGGCGAACAATGAAAGAGAAAGTCACACCTCAACGGTAAACCGCCAAATAAGTGTGTGCAAGTGTATGTATATATATAGATACACACTCGGATGAAAATCAGTGAGACTGTTTATCATTGCACATGATGGAGATAAAATATCCGTCAGCAGTGTCTGGGTATATGAGGAAAATCGAGTGCAGGTGTGTAATATGAGACAAAACGGTATTTTGGACTGGCCTTTCCGGCTATAGCTTTCTGGTTGGCGGCAATAGGTGGCGCATACGTACTTTCTCGTTGCTCTCATGATAATCTGCGAGCTGAATGTATATATAACTGTCTCATATGCTATAACTAAGCCTACTTCTTTTATTATTTATTATTATTGATAATAGTGTTATCATCTTAGGCGTTTAATTTCGAACGTTCACGCTGTAAAAATTAGAAAACGAATTAGACAAACTAAAATTTGTCGATTGAGTGAAAATTAAATTTTTTTTTATTCAGATATAAACGAAAGTAATTTATTATAGTTATAACCAGCGCTCAACCGTAATATACCACGCACTCGTACTATAACATAATTATGTAGGTATACTAATTAGCGCTATGCACTCGAATTTGGCAAATACTTTCCGAAGCGAAACGATGACTCGCTCTATATATCTAAACAAACTTGGCTATTCGCGCAGCAGTAGCCTACTCCATCAAAAGCAATAAATTGAATGGCCAACCGCCATTTTCGCAAGTGGTCTACTCCTCTATACACAAAGCTCATAAAAGAGGGGAAGCTCGTAAAGGCTCACTTTCTATAAAGATTTAATTACGTATATATTCACCTACATATACTTTTCCCTCAAAAAAGCCCTCCTACATAAATGTTTGCCACGATAATCACGAGGCTAAATAAAATTTAAGCAAAATACATATACTTGTAGGAAAGATAATAAGCTCCTGAAAATATAGCGGAGAAAAATCTTATCCTCGCGCGGTTCCAACCGCATATGCGCACGAGGTCGCGTCGCATTATATACCCCCGCCGTTGCCGCCGCCGCAGCATCGATTCGGCGCGGCGGCGGCGTCGTCGTTTTGGCCCGGGCCAGCTCTGCACTGGGCAAATTATTCAGCTGGGAGAGAGAGAGAGAGAGAGATCAGGCCGAGGAATCTGCGCGAGCGGACAAAGGAACTCGCGGAATTGTATAGGCTCTCTGCTGTATAATGTAATGTGTGCATGTGCGGGTTTATTATTAAGGCAGAAAATGAGACTGGATATTTGATAAGGGAGATTATTCGTACAATTTCGAAATTTTAATTAAAGATATATACACTTGCAGCTCTGATGAGATATAAGTAATCGATCCAATTAGTAAATTCTTATACTTCTCGCACGGCAAAAGGAGAACGCGGAGAAACTCGAAAAATATCCACGCGAATTCAAATGTATACTTATGTATATATACACACATATACATTCGTGGAAAAATCGCGATAATTCGCGGAATCTCTCTCTCTTACTCGGGCGTAGCAAGAATGTCCGTGTAAGGTGCATATAACGTATATATACATACACGTCTATGCGTTCTCCGTTGGATATAGTGGGAAGAGTTAGTGCCGCCGTGACCCACTTCCGGTCAAGTTCATTGCTCATCGCAGCGACGCGGCCTCGTCGGTGTGTGTGTGTATATATATATATACGCCCGCGCGCGATGCCGGTGAAATTTTCTCTCTCGAGAGTTTTATCCGGAAGATCTGTCGCTTTGGAGTGTTTCAGGTGGAATAGTGTCTTTGGTTATATGGAGGGACCCGTATGATTTTTTTTCGGAGATTTCGTCATCGTTCGGAAAGAAATCCGTGTTTGTGGTTCAGTAGCCTTGATTATACGAAAGATAAAGCTATATGGATATATAATGAGTAATTCAATCACAGCTTGTAATACTGTATATCTTAATGGCAATATAAACACAAGCTTGCAGCGCGTGATCGATGCTACAGAAAAAGAAGCAAAGTATACATTTCCTGCATCAGCTATGGCTTGTCACTGAAACCTCAAGTCGTGACCATCGTCCGCCAGAACCACTCCCCAGCTCTGATGCGAAAGCTCATGGGAACGTGGAAACGGCTCTGCTCATAAGAAGCCGATGCAAAATCGGCATAGAAAGTGAAAGAAAGGCGCAACATCGTCGGCGGAATTTGAAAATCGCGCGCGAGAGAGAGAGCAATTGTTGTGTCTGAGAGAAGCTATATATATAGAGGTGCGAGAAAAAAGTACATCCGACTTTGATTGACGCCAGATTTTTATACTCTCGGTTTTTAGGTGTTGCATAGAAAGTTTCTTGCGGTGACGCTGAGAAATATAATTTATCATATAGACACGAACGAGTCATATCGGCGTGTGTATACACGCGAACATCCTGGATTGATATCGGCGTCCATAATTGGCGGGATAAATTAAAATCGAGTGGCAATAATTATTTCCAATTAGATATCTCGCGCCGATATAATGAGATAGAAAGTTCTGTTGGAACAATACCGATTGTTAACCTAGAGAGAGAGAGAGGCCGGTTAGATGTCGACCTTTTAGACACTTTTTTCTCTACAAAGCTCTGCTTTTTCAGAGAAAGTGATGCGGCGCGTGCGCTTATTGACACTCGTGCTATATACACGATTAGCCGACAGTCTTATAAGAGCCCCGTGAGAACACTCGGTATGAGCGTTTAAAAGATCGGTATTGTGCCATGGATTGATGTATTCATCCAGACCCCGGTAACAATGAACCTCACTTTCGTCGATCAATCAGGAGCTTAAGAGCCTTATCTATACAAAAACGATCTAACTTCAAATCACCGCACACACATGTATAATTGATATATCAATTTAATGACTCCTAATATGTACCTGTGTATGTGGACAACAAAAATAGAAGATGAATTCTGGGAAAGCCCGAGGAGATTAGTACAAGCACTTGTAAAAGTTAGCCTCGAGAGATGCGGAATGCCACTGCACTTTGGAGATGGGCGGGGGACGATGATCTGCGCTACTACTTTCTCTCGACTGCATATATAGCGACAACAGAGAGAAAGAATCCAGATGCAGCTCGCGGTCACGCAGCAGGTCCAATTAGAGCTGTTATTTCTTTCTTTTTTTTAGAGGGGGGGACAGTTTCGCGGAAGAACGAAAAAACTGCGGTGTAGAACAATGCGGGGATTTATCGCGTGAACGATGATGATTTGGCGAGAAACTTGGGATCAGGAAGTATTTGAGCGCGTCCAGGGATTCCTTCGGGTTGGGTAATAATTACGAGCGTTTTAAGGCTTTGACAGCCGGTTATAATTCGATTGTTTCGTGTGCCGAATTTGGGACTTTGCCGTATAATGAAATTGAATTGTTAACGCGTATGTAACGACGAGTTGTGTAATTGATGGGTGCATCGAACTCTTTCACTGAGAAAAATATTTGGGTAATCCCTTATAACTTGAATGGGTAGACAGTACCTAAAAACAAATCGTAAAGACGAAAAGGGTATAGGCTCTACTTGTTTTTAAGTAGCAGTAACTCACTGTTTTTACTAGGGATTTATTCATTCGCGATAAAAATGTTTAAAATACATAGTAAAAACTTATTTTATAGCAAAAATTATTGTTTTTAATAGTATACAGGACTTCTATTCTACG
>UCOJ01001607.1:0-25466 GCA_900474305.1 Cecidostiba fungosa
ATATTCATTTGGCCATATCCAATCGAATATTTGGTAACAGTTAACAAATCATATTTGATTCAACCAAACTCTTCTCTCAGTGTATATGTAATATGTTATCACGGAACCTTTTACAACGTATTTTGACGTGTACACAATCTGAAATCAATAGTTTGTAAGCTTAAAAAAGGATAACTCAGACACCCCTCAGTGCCCGTACTATATTGCGCTCAAGAGAAATACTTTTCGCAATGTAACTAGCTTGTGTAAAGCTCCATTGCTAAATATATCTTTATTTCATTTAAAATAACATACAATATGTTAAATTTATTCATAATGTAAATCTAATGTATTATTAGATATTTCTTATTCTGAGTTGTATGATCCGACTAGTATAATGAGCATAAAAGACAATAAGTGCCAACAAGAATGATGTGTCGAACCAGCATTTTATCTTGTCTATGTCGTTTTTCGAAAGTAGTTTTATTTTTCACATGAATAGTAATTTATATGAGGTACAATACTTTCTACGACTGAAATACACATTTTTAGGTTTCCGTAACTTTTTTTAAATTTTTTTCTCAAAATGATATTCATTAATATTATAAAACATGTTACATGATTTAACATGTCTTACTCTGTACGTTATCAATGAGGAGAATAATAAATAATGCTTTGTCCCTAATTCAAGTAATTTATTTTTTGTAAATATTAATTGGCATATCTGGTATTATGTTTTTTTTACATTAATACTGTGTTTTAGAAATGTTTACTGTTCAAACAGGTTTTATATAACTGTTGCAACTTATTTTTTACAATCGATTATATATTTTTACAAATGTATGAGTATCTGTATCGCTGAAATCTTGATCAATTAATTGTTTCTGATATTATAATTGAGTAAAGTAGCAATATAAAAGTCAACTGATATGGATTAAAAAATTGAAAATTTATACTCTTTAGGAACTACGCACAATAGCAATATTGTTTTGTAAAATTTATTTATGCAAAGATAAAGCAAAAGCTGTATAATATAGGAAAAGCAAGGGAAGCTGGGTTATAAATTTCAAGTAATACATGAAAAAATCATTTAAAAAAATCCTTTATAACAAAAAACAAGTAAGTAATGGTTTAAATTAATTTTATTTAAATTTATTTGAAAATAGCATACAACACTTCCCTATCGCAAAATCTCAGATGAGATCTCATCTGTAAGTGTGGTCCGGAAGCTGCTAGATCCTCTTATTTAATAAAAAATCATCTTTCGAATTTTGAGAGTCACCTATAAGGGAGTGCCACCCCCCAGATAAGTTCAAAAAACTATGTTTTGAAGCATTTTAGTAATTTTTCCGATTTTTAAAAATTTCTCATCTGAGATCTCACCTGAGAGCTCAGATGACATCTCAGGTGAGATCTCAGATGAGAAATTTTTAAAAATCGAAAAAATGACTAAAAAGCTTCAATTTATTTTTTATTAAACAAGAGGATCTAGCAGCTACCGGACCACAATTACAGATGAGTTTTTGGCATGAGATCTCATGTACGGTCTCACCTGAGATTGTACAATGGGGTTGCGCATTCAAGACAAAATTTATAGTAGCTCAATATTTGCATGATGGTTGACATTTTAGTCCGTTTTCACACGATTTCGCTCGATTATAAATATATTCGCTATTCATATATTTTTGAGATATAGACTCTATTTAATTTTTCCAGATTTCGATTGTTAACCCATGGTGACTAGAACGGTAAAATAAGACATTGCAGTCTTAAGTATCTAAACATAAATTTACAATTATCTATCTTGTGAAAACAAACCCTACAATTATTTAGTATAATTAAGGAAATTTTTAATTGTGTAACTTACGAGACTACAACTTTGAAAATTCATTGCAAGTAGCGGACCAGCTGTTAAACGACAAGGTTTGATGGATCGAAAAAGCATAAATTGAATTAAAATTTTTGTTTTCATTGGAAATCCGTACCAACCGCATGCGTAGCTACAATTATAATAAAAATTAATACGTAGTAATAGAGCGCAACAATTTATCGATTTGTTTATTAAAAGTTTTTTTTTACATTGCATCATAAAGTTCATTGCTGCTATCAATTAACTTTTGCCCCGGCCAATTACTATAGAACATGTATAGTATACAACCCAGCCAAAGACAAGCAATTCGCATTAAGTTTATCGGATTTTGTAGATTCCATATCAACTAAATGTAATATAATAAATATTAAAATGTATATGAATATAGGAATAGGATAAATAATAACTACGATGTGCAGTAGCCTACTGGTATAGGATTTTGTATTAAAATGTAAGTATGTACACTCGACGGACAAAACATTTGGCAAGAAAGATTTGAAAATTTGCGAGTGTAATACGGCCTTCGCGTAAGTTAGATTAGTTCGATAGTTAGCCTAACCTAACTTACGCAAAGGCCGTATTACACTCATAAATTTTCAAATCGTTCTTGCCAGATGTTTTGTGCGTCGAGTGTACGTATAACTTTTGTGCATATTGTAAGTAATATAAAAAAATAATAATTTAATCAAATTTAAGGTAATTATAATACATACATACATCAACGGTAAAGGTACTTATTCCAAGAACAAGTAATGCGCATACGATAAAAAATACCACATTATAAGCACTCTGAATAGTGTCTACAAACCTATACAAAAATGATAATTTTATGAAAAATCTTTAAAAACAAACTTAATAACAATTGAAAGATGTACTTAACTCTATTGTCTTTTGATGCAATTGTATAGAACTGATAACATAACAATGTAATTGGTTTTCTAAAACTTTTTTTTCTAGGTTGTTATCTTTTTTTTTAGAATAATCTGATATTCTATCAAAGGTTGCTTTTAATCTGTAACTATAATATTTAAAAAATAAAAGTGGGTGGGAATTATTTGATTTCTTTTTGTTTCGTAACAATTTTCTAGCACCCTCCAACCTGACCCAATACTGAATTTTCGTATTGGCTCCGTGCAAATGTATACTCAGTGCAAAAACGTGGTGTCACCCTATAATTGAGTCACACAAATATATACTAGAAATAATACACAGGCTCTTATGAGCAGTCACAGAAAATAATATTTAATATAATACTTATGAGACTATCTTAATAATTTATTTTAACACTAAATAGCTATATCTATTGAAGAAAAAAGATGGAGGTCTCATAGACTTTGTCTTCTAAGAATTCTAAAATAATTTTTTTTAAGTAGCATATATTATACCTATTACACAGAGCGAATACCAAGTCCATAAAGTTCTTTTTTTTTAATTTTGACTATAGTATTAATGTAGACTACTCAAACTCTTCAATTCCCTTATTAAAGAAAGTAAAACTTATTAAAAAAGTAAACTCGAAAAAGCTAATTTTCTCTTTTTTGCGTAAAATACTTTTGAGAAACCCTGCAGGTATTTAAAAAGTATTATTAGTAGTCCAGTTAACGTATAAACAACTTTGTGCATTCGATAAAATGTCATTAGATTCCTTAATTATATACTTTAAACTACGAAATTACTTATAAGCGTATAGATGTTGTCTGTATATAAATACATTTACCAATTAACTTGGTAAACCGTTGTCGAAATAAAAAGCCTACATCATCGTGATTGGTTTATTTTCTACAAGGGAAGTGCTATCTTTTATTAAAGAACTATACAGATTTAGCAAAGATATTTTTTTCTTAAATAAGTATTCGTGATATTACATAATTTAATGACAGCTTTCAATGCTACTTATAGTACATAAAAGACATTATATTATATAGTGATTGATAATTTGCAAATTTCTTCTTACCTTACAATTTTGAAAAGTGCAACTACATGTTGAACACAATTAACATATGAAGTATCAACGCCAATTGTCAAAAATATTGTCGTAATGCCAGCAATTATATGATGAATAAAAATGTAGAAAAAATATTTATCTTGATCAACAAAGTATTCACAATAAATACATAGTGATTTCTCAAACGTTTCGTTTCTTGTTAAAATAACATTGAGAATCATTGGTATTAACGCAGGTAAAGTTACAAACCCTACACAACTTATTAAGGTATACGCTAAAACAATATAGTAGTGAAAAAGAAATAAAATCAATATGTTGATACTGAAAAAAATTCTTTACCTGACCAAATAACAGTTAGCATGCGTCCTATTCGAGCAAATTCTTGTAAAATCGCTATTTCATTTTTGTGTGTTAACTGTCTCCAATCCCTCATAACTTCTTCGTAAACGTATTTAAGCTGCGGTAAGAAA
This sequence comes from Cecidostiba fungosa, assembly GCA_900474305.1. NCBI lineage: Eukaryota > Metazoa > Arthropoda > Insecta > Hymenoptera > Pteromalidae > Cecidostiba > Cecidostiba fungosa. The sequence goes on from UCOJ01001607.1 coordinate 4,265, forward strand.
AATGTTACAAAAGATAATCAAAAAAGTTAAGAAAATTTTAAACTAACATTTTTAATATTACTTTATGCACTCTATGTATGTGTCTGTAAACTTAAAATTAAAGCAACTTATTTAAATAATTTCGTCACCAATTAGCTAACTTTTCTGCCAGGGAAGTTCAAAATTAAATAAGTAATAATACATTATGCAACAAGGTACTAAAATCGTAGATTATTGCCGCGGGTGGGTTTACTAGTAATCACCCGAGGGAATGATCGATTTTAGTCTCATGTTGCATATAGAACTTTATTCACGACTTAACACTGTAGCCACTTTGTTGTCTTGAAAAGTGAGACCTACACATCCATTGTTAATACAAACTAAATTTTAAAAATTAACAAAAAGGTTCAAGATTCTCAGTTTTTCAAATTTTTAAAATATTTACTCTTTTTAGACTTTTTAGATTTTTGTACTGGTCAGATTTTTATACGCGGATTTTATAGTATAAACTTTGATGTTCATAGATTTCATAAGAATGTGAAATGTGTTCGTCTTCGTGACAAAAATGTGAAATGTGTACTTTTAGGAAAAAAACGTGAAATGTGTTAGTTTTGGTGGCGAAGATGTAAAGTATGCTACTCTTCGCGGCAACTATTGAAATTTGATGCTCTTCGTGGTAAAGGCGTGAAATCTGCTAGTTTTGTGGCTGGAAATTAAATCTGCTAGATTTCGCGGGAAATTTGTGATCTTATACTTTTTGTTAGGAGCGACGAAATATTCTTTATCAATAATTTTTATCAAACAAAAATCAAATTGAATCAAATATAAATCTTGTGCCGCTTATTTCAAGAGGATTTCCATTAATGAAAATTGCCAAACGGATTTTCCATTTGAATTAAGCAGATTCCTCTTTCCGCAAGTATTCTCATTTGTCAGTGTACGCTCGCTTAGTAGGTACGAAAAACGCGAAAATTGTGCATGTGTTACAAAAAGTACGATATGCAACAAGGGACTAAAGTCGATAATACCCTCGAGTGATTACTCACCTGCCGGAATAATCTTCGACTTTAGTCCTTTGTTGCATAATGTACTATTATTAATTTATATTGCTTTTCAGTTATTGTGCGGACCATAATATTGTACCATACACTGCACCTAAAACGTAAAAGGGTTACCTTATTTTCGGTCAGGATAGCTGTCATAAATTTAATAGTTACTCCTTGAAAATATAAGAAACCAGAAAGATTTTCCAAAATAATCTCAGGGTTAGGATTTTTTTCATGGCATTCTTCAATTCCTCTCAACATCTAAAACAAATAAATAAAATGATTTTGCTTCGGTAATACTAAGTTTAACAACCACAACGTCATTCAGAAGGAGCTGTTCCTCTGGAAGGTCATAACTTGAGTATACAGATAAAAAATGGTATTCAAAGTAAGTAATTGCAAATGGTGTGACCTTCAGCGAATGAACTTACTCCTTACTGCAGACTAGCTACTGGTAAATCACGTTATTAGATTGTTCTTTTTTTATATTTGATTGTTTTTCTTAGGATTTAATGCATAAGTTATTCAAAATTTATATAGTAAATAGTATTTTTTTAAGAGATTCTCATGTTTAGTCATCAAGTTATAACGATTTAAAAATGTTCAAAAATAAATTATATCTCATATATCTCAAAATTTAACGGACCTATTCAGCGGGCCAAAGAAAAGGATCAAGATAACACATAATACCAACTGAATATAAAATTTTAACTTGATTCATGCCTTTTTACTCCAGTTACCGTATTTCATACCCTGGTAGAAATCGATTATTGATGTATCAATAGAAATAAGCGAAAAAGGCCCATTTTTCGCTCTATAATGAAGTACTTTATCGAATAATTTTTAAACATTTTTTGAGAAAATAAAGCGTAAGACATTAATTATGCTATGTTACAAGGCATTTTCAAGCTGGTAAACATAAATTTGATTGGCTAAAGCAAAATGGAAACGATACACTATCCTTCGAGTAAAAGTTGACATATAGGTGTATAAGAACGAACACACCCATACTCACACACAGACGTACGAGCGCAGACATACACATCAGGGACATTTCCCAAAAACATTATTTTTAGGCTCGAAACACCTCAAAACACATTTTCAACATGTTTTTACGATAAATAAAAAATTGCTATTTCAATTAAAGCTTCCGTAGGAAGGAAGCAAACTATAAAAAAATTGTGTTATAATTGTTCTGAAATTTAATATTTTTGAAGACATTATATTTTATGATATTTTATTCAGTTTAACGGCCTTAGGAAGCCGTTTACAAAATAAGAAATACATGTAAGTAGGTGGCGCAGCCGGCTAACAGAGCGTCAAACAGTATTACAGAACTATTATCCTTAAGAATTCAACGCAGTATATGTAAATACAGTAAAGTGCATGAATCAATTTAAGCTAGTTGCAAACGCAGAGTCTATGTTTGTAACGACCTTATTATATTGTACATATTCTCGTAATACGAAAACTGATTTACTGTTGGATAATCAAAATTGATTTATTAGATATATTTAAAAGTTAATTTAATTGAAATCATTTTCAACATACCTATAGAAATCGTGGTGAACGATTGCATAAATTTTCGAAAACCTATACATATATATGCTTTGGATTTATAAGATACGTAAAATAATGCACATTATTGTTTGTAAGCAAAAGTTACAAAAAAATTCAATGATTTTCCTAACGTGCATATTTGTTCTAATCGTATTGGCAAATTGTTTTTCTTATCATTATAAACTACAGTATTTCTAATTCACATTTCATCACTTTAACAATTTCTTAACAAAAATTCACAAGATATTTTGTTTTAATCAGCATGCAAAATTAAGAAAATATATTTGCAAAGTTTAGAAATGAAATGAGAACCATTTTTGAGATTTGCAACTATTGGATTAAAATATGTATAAATAAAGTTACTGATTATAGGTATCAAATAAAATTATAATTTATACAGACACTGCATTTTTTTGAAAATATTAAAACTAGTTATCCATCTTGATCTTGAACATGCATAAATAAAAATGTTTCAAAAATATTAGGTACCTGCGGTATCATCATCGTGTATATGCAAGTGACAGAAAGAATTCTCATAACTCTTTTTAACCAAACATCCTGATAAGGCCAAAGTCCTACTAATTTTAGCAAATATTTGTTTATTATAAAGTATTTATTATTGAAAATATCTTCCTCCTTTATTTCTGATTTTGTTTTCATTTCTACCTTCAACTCCATGTTTGTCTCTTGAACTGAAAACAGTCACTGAGTTAACGCAGGAAAAAAGTCTTACGTTTTTTCTTATTAGAATTGTACAATTATTTAAATTGCTGCGATGATGATTGGTCTTTGTGTGTTTGTACGAGAATTGAACAATAACTTCTACTTGAATAATAAATGAAAAGTTTCTTTTCAATCGTGCAGACCTTATACATTTTTCATTATAGAAGCTGGCTCGAAGTATATTATAAAGCTGTAGGCGAGGTAAATCGTGGGGCAAGCTGCATTTGCTACAATGATTTTTTAATGAACTTTTTAAAGTTAATGACGTAAGTTATTCTATAGCAGCTTTTTTACTCTACTGCAATTTTGATTTTATTTTCAATAAAAAAATATGCAAATGTTTTTCAGAGGAGAGGTAAACGAAATTTATAAATTTAATTGGCTTATATTCAAATAATTGTATATAGTTATAAAATATGGTGGTTTAATCGTCGCTCCTAAAGAAGAGCGACGATTAAACCACCAGAATACATTTCATTTCTCGCCGCGAAGACTAATACATTCCGCAATCTCGCATCGAAGACAACATTTCAACAGTTGTGATAAAGAAGACTAATACATTTCGCAGTTCTGCAGCGAAGACTATTACGTTCCACACTTTTCGCACTCCCGGCGCTATGACTATAACAGATATCTCGTTTTTTAACGGTTGTCGCCGAAATTTTAGATTGAAAAAAATAATACATACTAAGAGAACTGTGTATCTGTAAAAATTTTAAATTTTTTCAGGGGTTCGATGTCGAGATATAGTCTCGATTGAATTGCAATTTTCATAGTCCACATTTCTTATCGTGTACTATTTGTTTAAACTTTAAAACTCGCTGACCGAGCATAAAAATAGCATGAAATAAGTTTTCGCGACAGGAGTAAAAATGTATTAGTCTTCGACGTAAGAGTGTGAAATGTAATAGTCCTCGCGGCAAAACTGACATGTATTTGTCTTCGTGTCGGGAACTTCAAATGTATTAGTCTTCGTTAGTAGCAGCGTAATACCATAATAACATAATAAAATATGTAATTTACAAGAAAAAAATTAATATGTATAACATAATAAAATATGTAATTTACAAGAAAAAAAAATTTATTCGAGGTTCGTATATATGATATTGAATAAATAACGGTTCAAATATTGTGAATTTTTATTTAGTAACATGAAATGCACGCGATATTATGAGAAAGCAAAATTATTTCCTAGTGCTATAGTTTTGATGTCGCTATAATAGAATGTTTTCTATTGGATTTTTATACAAAAGAAATTTTTTATTGAAAAGAAAATTGATTCCGCGCAGTGTTTCTCTTGAAAGGAAATAATATTTTTTTAAGTAAGAAAGTCTATATGAATGTGAAATATAATTATTTATTATTATACACATGATAAAATACTACTATTGCTATAGTATATAGAATTGTGAAATATAATTATTTATTATTATACTAATGATAAAACACTACTATTGCTGTTTTTAAATAACAAATAAAAAAAAGTCTTCCTACAGGAGTAAAATGTTGAAAATATTACTCGATAAATTTTGTTTTATATTAAGATTGATAATATGTATTTTTCTGAACTTCAAGGTATAACATTTTACGTGAGTGAACGAATAAAGCGGCTATTCCAATGTTTATACAGTCTCGGTCGATAATTTACTGGTAGAGAAATCATTGACCTAGAATTGGTGAGATAATACCTTCTTAAAGTTAATAAATTTACTTTCCAATATAAATGTCGAATAGGGTAGAAATTTTAATGTAAAATTAAATAAAATAAATTACATCTATATAAAACTCACTTTGATCATTTTTAAACAATTTTTATATAAATTTACAAAATAGTTGTATTAAAGTTTCTACTATATTATGTTATTATCAGCGTTTCAGTATTTCTTTTGTAGTGATTACGCGTACAAATGATTTTCAAAATTTCAATTATCGCAAAAAGCGATTGTGATAGAGTAAAGAGAAAAAATCAATTGTTAAATTTAATAATACTCATTCTAAAATATATCGTATAAAAAAATTAAATTTGGCATTGTAAGTATGATCCATCTGCTTAGAAACTTCAAACTTTCTCTAACGGACTTGGATTATTCACTAGAAACAAAGAAAACACATTTTTTATTAAAAACAAATTCATTAAATATTTTTATAAGAAAATTAAAAAATAATTTACCTTCAATATATGAATAATTGGTAGCAACCGCAGCTATCAAGACTATAATCATACCAATTCCCACAATGCCCAGTAACCAAAATCCGACACATGCTGCTTGCTGGAAAAAGAAATTTCTATTAGTTGAAATTATACAGAACATTATAATAATAAATAAATGTGAAATATAGCAACACATCAGAACCTAAGAGTATAAAATTAGCTACATCTTCTACCAGGATAGTAAATTTAGTTTTGCACATTAAACGTGACTAAGAATTGTTTTCCTACAAAAGTAAACATTTTATGAATTTTTTTAGTGAAAAGAGTCAGTAGATAATTGGTATTAGGTATAAAAGGTTAAAGAAAATGTTTATGAGAAATATGCGTTGAATAATTTGTAGATCATTACTTAGAAGCTATAAAACATTTACTATTTTTATCACACATGGAAAAAATGCTTGGTGACTCTAATATATAAATTGGAAATTTATAATTATTGCGGTTCTTTACAAATGCAGTATTTGGTTAAAGATTTTTTACGAAGATTCTAATGGTGAATTTAAAATTTAGTTTCTTGACCCCAAAATAAGACATTCTCGTGATACATTACCCGCTATATACACTCGACGCTCGAAAATCGTGGCTGCAGTGACAAAGATTTATTAAGGGACAAATATGTATAGAAAAAAAAATTGTTCGCTCTTTCCAATTATGATGTCATTTTTTACCTACAAGCCCTGAAAGCGTGCGAGTATACAATAGTTATTTAAAAAAGTACTTTTCTATATTATTGTATGAACTTATTAAAACCGGAAAAAAATATTTGTTGTGACATATGCATGACTTGCTGCTATAAAATTGCGCAAATAACGAAAATGAATGCATATCTTATAAAAATATGGTGTGCGTATAATTTTGTGTAAATTCACGTTCGTGTACAATATTTTGTGTAAACCATGTACAGTGTACACAAAATGTACGTAAATTTTGTGTAATTTTACGGACAGTATGAAATTACCCTAAACTTTTGTGTAACTTTTGCGTGTGTATAATCATACAAACTGTCTGAAATTACAAAATTTCATAATACAAAATTTGTCCATCCTTTAAATTGTAGTTATCTTTATAAACTAATTTAATTTATCTCTTCTTGTAACAGGACAATTTTATTACAATAATAATAACAATCATTTTATTTTTACCAATAAACTACGCAACGTTATAGTGATCTATACGTATAAATTTGTGAAATTTTTACATAAAATTTGGTGTATTTACAATCTAAAATCAAAATTTCATACAAATCTATTTTACACATATTTTATGCTAACTCGGGAAAAGATTTTCAACTCTGTAGAAATATTGCATAAAAGACATGAGGGACTAAAATGATATAAACTCCGGATGCTTTGTTGATAAAGCATGCAGGTCGTATTTCGAACGAAGACGATGACGTTGCCGCATTCTGTGTTGCACCCAACTATATAGGTACCCATGAAATTTACTGCGTTAATTTAGTTATTGATAGGTATATTGAGATTTAGAGTATATGTTTTCGAGTAGATGTAATTTTCATTATACAATTTCAGTTTATGTTATAAAGACTCCGTAAACGCATGAAACTTGGGATAAAAAAAATACTTTTCCTACGCTCGGAAAAAATCAGTAAGTTTTAAACTAATTTTTACCAATATGCCAAGTTTCATAAAAACTGCGTGGTATTCCTCTAACCAATAGTACTCCCTCAATAAAATGCAATTGTGTATACCTTCCTCTGCTTTTTCATCCTCGTTATCTCATCTAAAAGGGCAATAGCCATTTCACGAAGTATTGGATCGCACTGTGGGCCTTCTATTGTACTAACGTATTCCAAGCCACGCTCAACACTTTTATTTTCCGACATTATGCGAATTAAATGACCGAATGGATCCTCGTAGTAATAAGCGTACATGTCATGTCACTGCTGCTGCTCAAATCTAACTAACTTTGCACTGTTTTTTCACCAACAGTTTCGAGACTCGGAATAACATACAAGTGTAGTTTCACGACGCGAACCGAGCGTGTGCAGATTCCCGTGGTATAGGTTTTGTTCTTTTGTATGCGTACCCCTTTTTTTCTCTCTGCTGCTTTATACTTCTTGCTGACTGATAGCTAGCACGTTGTGTTGGACTTTAAAATTTTGATTGTTTTTTGCTTTTAAAACTACAAAATTTTAGTAAAATTGTTTGTTTTATGTCAAGTTAAAGTTTAAAGTTATTGGAATAAAAGTTATATTCAGTTTAAAATGCATCAGTTATACATTGTAGAATATAATTTTGAAAAATCGATAAAATACTCTGATTCCCGCGTAACTTGGATTTTAGAGACAACTTTTCTTCTTGAACTTATGTTATACTAAAAACGGTGAAGCCAAAAGTTCAGGAAATTTGTTACAGATACTGGGCTGAACGCGAGGATGACAAGATTGATTTTCCAGTGGAGTGTTAATTTTGTGGACTTTAAGTGCGAAAATTTTAGAGAATAAGTGATTGTGGAAAGTGTAAAATAACTGCGGCTGTCGAAAATTTTAGAGAATAAGTGATTGTGGAAAGTGTAAAATAACTGCGGCTGTCGTTTCCCCTCTCTAAGTTTTCCTCGGTTTCCTTGGAGGCAAAGGGCAGATGCCAGGGATTTAATAGCATTAAGTCCGAGGATGCTTTATGTTACGGACAGCGTAAATTTAAGTTTTTATACATATTTTGAGTGACGAATTAGGTAGGGTAAATTAAAAGCTCGTAAAATTATAAGTATAGTGATTTTAAATTGATATTAGTTAAATTGAATCAAATATTGATCTATTGTTGTTGTAAGTTATATAATTAAATTTTGGTTAAATTTATTTAATTTACAATTCTCATTAATTTTTTTAAGTATCTTATAAATTCATAAAGTTGTTTTAAAATCAATAATATTTAAATTGATTAATTGTTAAATAAAAAAAAGTTGGTAAAATGTTTGATTTAATTTTAATATCAATTAGGATTAAATACTTAAATGAAGATTACGACGATATATAATAACGGTATTTATTGGAAGAAATATTAGATTATAAATAAATTTAAACTAAATAACAAGACAAAAATATTTTTGATAAATAATACATAGTTTTGACAAATTGTTGTTGATAGTTAGTTAAACTAATTAGTTTAATATAATTAAAGCGTAAAATAATTTGGATAAATTGCGTTAGCTTAAAAAAATTGTTAATTCGCTATATACTATAATTATAGAAAAGGAAAGTTAGACTTGATTTAAATTTAAAATAAATAACAAGATAAAAAATAAATAAATAGCTTAAAATAATATTATTCATAATAATCATATTAGTCAAAATTTTAGCTTAATATTGAATTGGACAGAAATTTTTTGATTGAAGTATTATAAACTTATCGTATTTAAATATTAAAATCATGGCTTCTGGTTACGCGTCGTAATTTAACATCAGCAAATAAAAATAATGACGATGAGCGACGTTTGATTCCAAATGATTCGAATCAAAGCTCTCTTTGCTCAGTATCTACAAACAATTCAAATAATACTGAAACGAATTCAAGTAATTCTAAAGATTCTTATGATAATTCACATAATATTGTTGATATTAACACTGCAGGTTCCATTATCCCAATTTTTAATGGATCGAGTGATTTACTGGAAGATTTTTGTCATGCTTGTGAGGAGGCATATGAATCAGTCTCTGAAAATAATAAACCATTTACGTTAAAAGTAATCAGATCAAAATGTACAGGAGAAGTCGCAAAATATTTACGGGGTAGACCTAATATACATCGTTAGATGCATTTATAAAAGATTTGAAAAAGGCTTTGAATCACGCGATGATTATAACTCCTTGTTGATCGAATTATCTAAGATCGTTCGGAATATAGGTGAAACGGTTAAGCAGTATGGAATTCGTGTAAATGATTTGTTAGCTCGTTTGGTAAATTCAGTTCATTCGTCATTTTCGGCAGATAAAATTACAGGAACAGAATCAGCTGTTCGTGATAACGCGGTTAAATGTTTTATTCAAGGGTTAGTTCATGAATTCGGTAGCTAATAGAGTTAAAAATACAAAACCTAGTAATTTAGAGGAAGCCTTGAACGTAGCTTTAGAAGAAGAAAAATCACTAGATTGGAGGGATCATTTACATTCTAAACATTTAAATTATAGAACATCACCGGTACCAGTAGCTTTAGTAGTTGAATCATCAACTAAATCAGGTATTAGATGCTTTGCGTGTAATGAGACTGGTCATATATTGCTAGATTTTGTCCTCCCTCAAAATGCTCGCGTTCATTTTTCAACTCGTGGCAATAATCGTGGCTTTCGTAGAAATTACAATCGCGGCTCTTTCCGAGGCTCTTTATCGATCGTGGTTTTAATCGCGGTAGAGGTAGACAAAATTATAATAATGCACAGCAAAATCACTATAAACAATATTAAAATGAAAACACACAAGTTAGAGATAATCAAAATTCAAATAATCTAAGAAAAAATAATAAAAATTCTTTAAACGAGAACGAGACTCACAACAACGGCGCAGAAGTGAGTCAGGAACAATCAACGCGCCGCGCAACTTTCGTGTCTATTACTGCACCAACAGATTAGAAACGAGTGAATCACAGAAAATATTATTAAATAATCAAGCATGGCATAAGGGACAAGATGAGTTACTTACAGATACGGGCTGTCCAATTAATATTATAAAACATAGTGCAATTAAATCTGATGTTGTTATGAATAATAAAATAAAATATAATCTTGTTGGTATAGGATCCAGTATGATTAAAATCGTGTACGAATGGGTAATCGTCTTTGCGTGACCAAAAGGATAAAAATGCAAGATCTCATTACCACTGTTCTAGTCCTTTTTTTGTCGAGGAATACTTAGACCGCACTGTAAAAAATGCTTCGTAAATCTAAGAAAATAGCAACATTTTTACCAAAAATTGTAAAGCTGTGCAAAAAATTGTATATTGTATAAGTGTAAAATATTCATTTCCAAATTACTAAAATTACAATTTTATGCAGAGAGTAATTTATACTACTCCTAAAATCAGTGTTATAATCCCCTATTCTGAATGCAGTATAGAACAGAATCTGAGTAGATACATGAAGAGTATTTTTTACAGTGCGTTAAATTATAAAAGAAAAATAAATAACATTTCAACATTTTTAAATATTTTTAATATAGCATCTGTATCTAAAATATAATGTGAATGTATATTATCTTGAGAGTTTGATTGCGTTTTTGAGCATTAAAATACTTATAGATTGGAACCTGTATAGGAATATATATTGGATAAAAAATTTTAAAAAAAATGTAGACGTCGAAAAATTTTTACTACGAAAATAATTTTATAAAATGAGTTATGTTTTATAGACACTGCGGGTTTTGTTGTAAATTAAAATTAATAGATTACAATATTTTTCTTACAAATATCAGAAGTAATGCATGTGATTACCTATACGAATGCGCGATTACGCATATATATATTATCGATGAGTCTATATAAGCTCTTATAAGCAACACACAGACGTATACACTCTTAATTCGCAACAGCTTTAACGCTCGCATTTGTGACAACGTCAATAACTAAAATTTAAATAAAAAAATTCTACTAGGTAATCTACTTTAGGTACAACATACATTCATAATATACCTACTATTACTACATTCATAATATACTAATATTACTTCAGTTACTGAATTTTTACTAAAAGTAGAAAAACTCTAAGAAAAAGAAAAATTATTCTACATTTATAAAAAGAGTGGCATTTTCAATAAAATATTCTTTCTGGTAGTATTAGTGCTTATTCAAAGCTACTTTTCAGCAGTAGTCGCCATTTCTTTTCTTATGCAGCTAGACTTGGAGATCCAGGACCCAGGACTGATGATCATAGAAACTTCTTTTCACGCCCTTTTGTTCTGTTTTGTGAAGCGCCTCTCTCTCGTTCTCTTCCTCTGTGTAAAATATCTATTATTCTCCTCGCCTGCAGCTGAGTTAATTCACGAATTCTTCATTTAGGAGTTCACGACTCTTAATCATAACTTCTCTCTTTATCCTTTTCTAACAACTAAAAGTAATGTACAATGATATCTATGGTTTTAGCTAAGTCTAATCAGCCTAGTATTATATTTTTTGTAAAAATATAAATATGCTTAAACATTTAACAACAATTTTACATCGTATCCGTTTTTGTACAAGAGTATATAAACATCTTAAAGTATTTATCTTATATAGATTTAGATAATCAGTATTGGGATAATATTTCTTTGACATACATTCAGTTTACTGTTGATTTACATTCTGAAACAAAACAGATCAACTGAATAGATATTTGATGCGTTTACATGTGTACGTTTTTACAAATGAAATATATAGTAAGAACTCACCAATGACGACTTTTAACAATGATTAATATTACCACGAATATCAGAGCGATGACGGCACCAAAACAGGATGCCATCGCGTTCATCTATAAATAAAACATTATATCTCAATCAGTTTATCTGAAGAACTTGTAAATTTGCGAAAATTGAAGAAATAATAAAACAGAGAAGCTATCGGTTTTTCAAACTTAAAAGAAAACATTCAAATATGGCAAGCAACATACACCCTACTACACCCCCGAATACATAAGCACATCTCATTATCAGGTTCAATCGTCCGTTCAGCAATTAAAATCCAAACAAGCGCCCGTCGAATCGTATGAAGAAATCACTCACTTGTCTCCGCTGCTTCGCCTTCTGGCACTTTCTTCTCGCATTCTCAGCCTTCTCAGCCACTTCCCGAAGAACAGGATCGGCGGCAGTGGTGGCTGCATATGTTTGTTGCAAGCGTTGGATATCCGCTTCCAGGTCTCGTTCCTGCATTCTGACCGTCATCCTGATGGTGTCTGTGTAGCTCGATCGAATAATGAAGCCGGTTCGAAGGTTTCACAACGACTGAAACTAGCTTCGCGTGGTCTGTATTGCCGACCCTCTGTACATGCGGGAAAAAGATATAGCCGCCTAAAAGGCGCCGTATGGCGGCGATCCAGACATGGGTTTTACCGGACTCACCGCGTCTGCGTTACTATTATTGACTGGATAGCGTCCTGCCGTGTTTTGTAATGTCGTGAGGTGATGATCGTAATCACGAAGTCTTGAGTTTGACCGAAATACTTATCGCATGGTTCAAGTTCGATTTTGTAGATTTATTATAATGTAAATATCTTTAGAAAAATATATATTTGATTATATTCGAAAATCTATTGGTGTTCATCGGAACAGTGATTTTGATATTAATTCAATATTCAAATAATGTATATATTGACAACGAAATTGTTTGAATAAACAAGGAGAGGCGAGACTTTTTCGTAAGAGAAGAAGAAGAGAGAAGAGCAAGTTAAGATATGGTTCTATTTTTAAATTTTCAAGCTTTAGTTTTCGTTGCGTTATTTGGATTATACTCGCGCAAAAGTATTCGAGAGGCTGGGTTGAAAGTTATCTATAAAAATAAGTGGGGTTTAGTACGTACTGATTTTTAATTTAAAAAGTACTGTGCTTTTGTAAATAGTTCAAAAAGTTTAAAAAATAAAACGAGTCAATTAAAAATATGAATAAGTAAAAGAATAAAGTATTTGGCAATATTACTAAAAGGCATAATTCATATATTAAATGGAAGTTGTTATTTTGAAAGGTTTATGCAAATAAACATTAAGTCTTAAGTTTTTTTATATAATTTTATTTTTCTTACATTTGGAGATGATTTAATTTCGTTTCATTTTTCCCAATAGCAATCTCGATTTTTTATAAATGTAAAATGTATATTAATAATTTTTTATTACTAATATACCAATCTTAAGATTACAATTTTAACGGTATATATAATATAACGTGTAGTTTGTATTTATTAAATTGTAATTTTTGATATTTATCGTATATTATTCAAAGGGTAAACAGATTTATATACTTCTGATTACTTATCACAAGAAAATTGAAGTTTTATAATTTACAAAAGATTATAGTGATCTATATTTTTAAAATTGGTAATATTTTGGAAAAACGTTGGTCGCTTAAATCATATTGAACAATTAGTTTTTTAAATGAATGAGCAAAAGTAACGAGTGTTTCTAAATGAAAATTTGTACGATATCTGATCTTTGCGAATGCTATAGTGAATGAGTCAATCTTATTATATTGTATTTGTCTATTCTTATATAAATGTAGTAATATAATTATTTTGATTTCTCTTCAGAATCACTCGGATCGTGGTTCACTTATTATAATGAACGTTTCAATTAACTTTTTTTATCAATGATATCATTTATTTCTTATTGAAATCACATTTATACTTGCTACAATGAACATCGTATTTTTTGCTAATGTAAATTGGTTACAATTGTAATAAACAAAGTATTTTAGGCTTTAGAATTGTAAAATAACATATATTATATGAATTTACAATTGTATACAATAAAAATTATACGATTTCTAAACTATTTTCTATGAAATATAAGACATTTCAATATAATATTGCACAATAACAGTTTTTATGTTTACCTACTTCAAAGGATTGCTTTTAAAACAAAACAAATCCATTGCTTATATTCGGACTAATTAAGACTAAAGAAATTTACACGAGCCAATAGAATCACGAAGATAATAATAAATGGCAAAATCACTGGTTTAATATCCTATATTTTAAAATAAAAAAATATTATTATGATTCAAATAATCTAAATTGTATGTTTTACTTATTTTCAACTAAAAAGGAAGTTCTCTTATAGCTAAGAAATTAGCATACTTTTTTTTTTAATTTTCCATATCGTCCTGTGGTGCGGTTCATTATACAGTTCTATCTGATCGCATACATTTTGTACTCATGGGCAGTTTTTTCTTTGATTCAAAATAAGTATTCTGATTTAGTAAATTGTTATTTTTTGTTAAAATAAACTTATAAAAGGATTTTTTTGTAATTTTAACAATTAGTTTATTTCACTAATTTTATTTGCAATTCTGATGTTTAGTCATAAATATTGTGAGCTATTTAACATTAATAAAAAAAACTTTCTCTCAGCTGCCTTTCTGTTTTGAAAAACTGTAAATTTTGTATTGAAAACTGTAGATTCTGGAATAGTACGTAAAACTATGTTAGTTTATGGAATTACAATTCTTAAAAGTTAAATAAAGAAAGGACGGTATCAAAAGTTTTTGTTAAGATAATATTTTTGCCACATAAATTAATGAATATTTAATAAAATGTATTTTTTCAGTACCTAAAAATTGAAGTTTTTAATTGAAATTTTGAGTGTCGATCTTTATTACTTTATACTGCTTATTCTTGTACTGAGATGATTAATCAAGAAAATTAAATGCTTATATAACATCATTAATTATGTAGATTAACATAGTTCGACATATTGTTGAATTAATTCTTTTACCATAATACAAAGATGTGAAGTATGAGTTGGATTAAAATCAATCAATGTAAGTATATGTTTGTATATTGATTTAGATTTAACTTTTTGGGTTTGTATTAGTTTATAGAAAATTGTGGGTAATTTGTTCTGTAATAATTATTCATTATATTAAATAACATTTGGCACCATATAGTTCGTCTTGATTTTGATGAATCTTGAAAAATCGATGTTATTGTTTCTGAAAATAAAGTACACATTGCATACATAATCATATTTTTTTTCAATTATTTACTATACTATTATGTTAACAAAAAGTATGAATGAGTATGTCTCTAAAAATCTAGTATACGCATACGAACAGAAAATTCGCTGAAAGCGATCCTTTTACACTCTGATTTATGATTTTGAAGTTCGAATCAATACGCGTTCATCCAACCGAAGAAAAAACTTAGTCGTATATTTCGTGGGCGCGACGACCCACATTTTATCGGTGCAGTAAATTGTATTTAAAAGTCAGTTGTTCTGGAATTCTTAATTTAATTAAAATAAAATGATGGTCTCATCTCTATTGACCCATGCATAATTCTAGGCTTTTTAGAGGCTAAACAATAAGAAAAGTTTTCTTTTATTATTATATCTTTTATGAAAATTGATAGAAATCTGTAAATGAAGCCTGAATAAATAATGAGTCTATACGAAAGAGCATACAGCCCTTCTTGTGCAGATGATTTTTCATAAATATTAAATGAATCCCTGTCAAGAGCTTTATAACGGTAATGGCTGCTTTATATTTACTCTAAATATAGATAATGATAACAATTTTTAAAAGTATTTAAAATAATAACCATAATTGTCATCGATAGACAATAATTTTAAGAGTGTTATTACACCTCTTCTATAATCATAAAATGTTTAATAAAACTAAGTTATAAAAAATGTTCACATTACATCAACGCGGATAAATCTTATGTTATAGTACAGCCATATAATGGCTGTAAACTGTTTTGTACCTATACTATCAAGACATTATTGCTGTGAAAAAATCAGTATTTGAAAAGATTTACGAAGAAATCAAAAACAAGTAGTTAATACTCCTTGCGATTATGAAACTTTTGTTTTTACTTTAAAAAAAATAAAATGTTATAACGGTTAACATTGTCTTTACCTCCCCTTCATCTCGACACCACGAACCATATAACAGCCACGATTAGAGCTATGGATACACCAACGGAAATCAGTATTTGTTTATTCTGAAACAAAACAAAAAATCGTGATCGTTGAAATAACTTACACATTTTGTTCAAATAAATTACAGTAAAGTTTCCCCATATTTATCATCCTGTTTAGTTTACGATTTCATGCGAATCTTTGAAATAGCTTTGCTAAGAAATTGAAAACCGCTATAAAAAATGTTTGATATAAAAATTGAGTACATCATAGTTTCCACATAGCACGGAATATCCTATCAAGTATTTCTCTCTCGCATATAATATTGATTGAAAAGGAAAAATATGAATACTTTGCATTTTTATAATATGTGAGAGCATCGCTAGAAATTCAATAACCCATTGGTTTTCGAAACAATGATCTGAATAGTTCAAATATGTTGAATTCATATTCTTCTCGCGTTATGTAGACCTTCTGAGATATAGCGAGACACTTCGTAAAAGAAGAATGAAAATGAAATAAAAAAAATGAAAAAAATAAGAACGAGAGAAAAGCTTCTATAAAATATAACGGGAGATCATAGTCGTAAACATGGGTATATGCGTCTGACTTATATCGCCTGTTACTACTTTAATTCTTGGATGAGGTCCTAGAAAATCTGGTACTCGAGCCAACATTGTTATTTTCCCGGCAGTTTCTTCGCGCGTATAAAGTTTCACAGTGGAACAGTTAAGCTTTCACTGCGTTTTCATCCATAATAAAGCAGCAAAATCTTATACCTGATCATTTACTTGTATAAGAAACGCTCAAGTTTCTATGTAGATTTCCGGAATTAATTCAGATGCACGTAGCTCTAGAAGTTTCCGCTCGCAAATGTTGTACATATAATATTTTGCAGAAAACACGCCCAAAGAAGCTTTAGTACACAGATCCGCAAATATACATCGCGTATATTTCTCTTTACGCTCTTTTCAGAAAATTTTCCAGAGCGTGTTCAACTGGCCGTATTCCAAGGGAATCCCATTGTTGGTAAAAAGAATCTCAGTTAAGTGAACTAGATTTTTTTCGCGAAGCGCAAGGTAAATTAAATCGATATACTAAAAGCCTTAAAACTTAACGGTTCTCCAATATATACGCGCAGCGCACGTCGTTCGTTCAACTCGGCGCGAAAACGCGATAACGCGCGCTAATAAACCGGCGCGTCGTAAAAAGTAAGAAAAAAAGAAAAAAAAAAGAATCGCCGAGTCAGCACGGATTGGTTTCACCTAATATCAGTGAAAAGAAAGCCCGGTAAATGAAACATATAATCGACTTATCGCACTCACTTGTCTCCTTATCTTGGCTTCCCTGCACTCCTGCGCGACGATTTCGGCCAGCACAGGGCCATTAGTGGCACCGGTATGTGTTTCAGCCATACGATTGAGTCCAAGCTCGAGATCCCGATGTCGCGACAGTTGAGCCGACACCTCGTCGTGATGGGAATAAGGCTGAGGTCCCGTGTCATCCTGGTAATACGCCATGACTTGCAGGGCGCGCGGCAACAACAACTGCACTTGTCAACGGTCACAGGGCGACTACTGGCTTGGCGCGCGCGGCGCCAGCGATTTCCCGCGTCGGCGCCGTCTTGTCCGCCCTCTGTATATATACTATACTTGCACAAGAGTGAGAGAGAGAGAGAGAGAAGTATAGCACTGACATCGAGAAAATGGGACGAGCTGCTTTTTTGCGATGTATAAATCTCTCCCTCTCACTCTCTCGGACGTTTAACGGAATTTGCTTAACTCGCCTTTTGCGGTTTCGGGACGCAGAGGATATATATCTGCTGCTGTGTTGTGTGCGATTGAAATTAGAGCGGAGATAACAGTGTCGCTATTATAGTTTACGATGGACTATCGCTCTTTGTGCCGATGTATGCAGTAAAGTTGGAAGGGTTAATTTGCCCGTCCGGCTGTACACGTGTCTCTGATGCGGATTTAAATGCTTGACTCGACTTGCCGGGGGATAAGGCACGCAGTGTAGTTTTACGTAATTTAGCTTGCTACGTAGATTGCTCGATAACGTTAATAAAACTCGGTGTATTTTTTTTTACTTTTCATGTTATTATTTTAAGGGAATGTGTATTTTGTGTTGCGAAGTCGAGAAACAGATTGCTGTATCAGGAAAGGGATATCGAGTTTGGTCAGATGCACGTAAGCGGAATATTCAGACGAATGGCTTGAACCCATACATCCATCGATTTGTAAACAAAACGGTAGACTTGTGTATCGGAAAAATAAAGTGGAATTTGTTCTTCGCAATAAAATTTTCGAGATTTTGCAAAATAAAAGAAGCTTACTTCTATATAGCGCTTTCTATTAACCTCATGCATATTTTCTTCCCCTATTGTTGTGATTCTAATAGAACATCACGACTATCGATCGTTTTAGCATCTCCTTAATATTCACCGTACTTCCTCGCCTTCCGCTAGCTCGATCATCATTCTTTTTCCGCAAGTGCCATTTCATCATCTTCCTCTCGCCGAGATGTCGCTTGCCTGCTTTCTACGTGCAAACTGGTCCATCAATTTAAGCTTTCTTTTTCTTTTTTCTTGAGATTCTCTGAGAGTTCGCGCGCCCGCGCGTGTATTATATGTCTAAGCAAACTTTATCGCTGCAAAAATGTTGCTTGTGTTTTAGCGCTAAACGTAGAGTTTTTGTAATGTGACTGTATTTTAATAAACAATTGTATATAATTATCCCTGCTTATGTGTATGCGTGTTTCTTTCTAAGCCAGTTCTTTAATTGGATGATATATGAATGGAATCTTCTAATGACGTAAAAATACGTAACGGACTTATATCAATTCTCAAGCAGTATTGTTTACAGTGAAGCAATCGAGTTTAACATGTGTTTACATAAGTAATTGGTAATTCTCGTTATTAAATTTAGCATTTTAGTTTGTTTATGCATATTCTGAATTCTTTTTACTTGCAAAACTTTTGGACTTTTGGCAAAAATAGATGACATGTATAAGGGTATAGGTATGTAGAATATGCGACAGCATGATTTTTAGAAATAGTTGAAAAATTCATAGAAGAACTTAATTTTGCAAACTAAGTGTTTCTGCAAGTGTATCATAGAGTTTATTGGACCGAACTTGCTCTACTTAGTCAGTGTAAAATGTGAATTATGGTTGGAAGTCGTGCAAGTCTCTTTGTATCATGCATTTTGATGAGATATTCGTCTTCGAGGTTTCCCGAGAAAAAATTGCAAGAGATAGTATATCGTACACGACAGACTCAAGAAAACGTTTATCATAAAATAATTAGGAAAAGAGAATTATAATAAAAAATGACTGAACGAATACTTTACTTACATATATACAAACGAGTAATTTTTACAAATTCAGTGGATATAAGAACACCCCAACCAGTTCAGTTTCACTCGCCAACAAGTATAAAGTGGATTAAAACAATTCTTAAAGCTTGACCTCAAATCTGTTATTGACTTTTTATCGTATATCACGAAACTCTAGAAGTTTTCTTAATGAAAATAACCATCAGTAATCAAGTATTCGCGTGACGTTGAGAGCTGCCAGAAACATTTCACGAGGGAATGATTCTCGTAACGAGAAACTGTTTCGAATTTTCATGTCCACAATTATAATTAAAATTTACCACCGAAACTTAACGATCAAACGCGTGTAAACAAAGCCGACAGCACGCATAATCATAATTTTCGTCGATAAAGTTCATAACGGAAAATCCGATTAAAATCCGACCAAAGGGTGTGTCGCCTGCCAGTCTCCGCTGCTTAGCTCGGCGTCGTCGCGTCCAAACAACGAGTGGGAGGTAAGCGGGTGCTTATTTCCCCGGCAAAAAACGAAGATTTAGAAGCGTCTATATAATCCATTCTTCCTCTTGGTAGCAACGACTGCCTGTAACATTGTCATTTTTATCGTTTTATCTTCCCGAGACCTGGGCTGGGTTCCAAGCCCATTTTCCACCCTATTTCGTTTTGCTCGTAGCTGCCTGTGCGGTCGAAACAATGTCCGAATCATTATTTTCTGATTCGCTTTTTTTCTTCTAGTATACGTATATACGACGGGCGTTAAAGAGAAAACCTGTGTATACGCTCTCGTGTCGGCTCTTTGTTCGCGGAGAATGTGTCGAAAGCTAACGACGCGGAATTGAGGTGCACATCTACTGAGAAATTTCCGAGGGGGTGGTTATATTGTAGTGCAGCAGACGCCGAGTCGAATGTTACGTGTGAAACGCTAAGTGTTCGCGTAATTGCGGGAATAAGAAGGCGGACGCGTTAGCTACTAATTATGAATTAAACTAGAGACATGCTGGTATTAGAAGATTCATTTTTTAAGATTTATATTTATTTTACTGCTGCAGCGTAAAAAGTGTAGCTAATGCGACGTTATTTTACTCGATGTCTCTCTAGAAATGCGATGTTCCATTTACTTTCACGTACGATTTCTGCGGTAAAACTTTTAAGCCGTTTGAGCTAACCAAGTTATTGTTTCTATCGATTCTCATACGTATTGCAAGACTACCCTCTTTTTTAAAGCTCAGATAATCACGCAACATTTCTTACACTATTCTAGAAAGTATAAGTTTTGTTATACTTATTTACAAATGTTTCATTAAATACAATTTTAGTCATTTTTAGTTTTCTAACTTTGATCGATTTGTAGGTATCTACATAATTTTAATGATTTATGTATGTTAATTTCTTGATACTCTTCTATAACAATTCATCATCAATTTCGACTGTTTCTAAAAACCATCACAAGTTGTGTTGCAAAAGCTCTTTTCTGGGTAATAGCCAACTTATATAAATTACTAAGATTTGCACATATATCATCATCATTAAGCCGTTAAGAACTTTACTCCATAGGAAATGGATTACTTTTAAGAGTGCTTTCAAATCTCTGCATAAATTTATTGTGAAACAGTATTAGTAAACTGGTTATTTAGACACTTTTTTGTTTACTTGTACAACGCCACATCAGTCATCACAGGATTGATTTATATATATTAAACATTAAAAGGTTATGCAGAAGAAAGTTTGAAGGGTGACGTTGTCTTCGTTAGAAAGTTATTTATTTATATACTTGTTCAAAGCACGTACATATATATAT
>UCOJ01001608.1:0-25655 GCA_900474305.1 Cecidostiba fungosa
TTGCAGTTATAATGGTGCAACTATTTCAATCAGTTGCACCATTATAACTGCAAAACAGTGTATATGCACTGATTTAGAAAATTTTCACTATTTCAGATTTAGAGAGTAAGGAAAAAATTAAAATTTTCATCGCGGTTTTAGTCAAAGTATCAGCTTAAACTTAAATAAAAAAAAGCTTAAACTAGTTTCTACTGACCAATATCGACTCCAGTTTCTCGGTGACATTTTTCGCGAACTCCGACTACCATGTGTCGAATTTCATGAGGGATTTCCTGCAAAGATTAAATAATACCGTGAGAATCTTTTACTTGGCAAAATTTTCTACATCATAAGAGATATATGTGATCCTACTCACATTAGCGTTCACTTTGATGACGCCGAGAACCACGACCAAAAAGCACAGAGTCAAATTCTTCATCTTGGACAGATTTGAATTGTATACCCTTGGAAACTAGTGCACGAATGCATCAGTCATGCAGCTAACAGTCTTATATATACACAAGCGTGGGATTAACCACTGCGGGTGTATATGCAAATAGTCATTAGGTCCTGAATCGCAAAAATGCATTCGCACAAGGAATTATTGCTGATTCATACTGTGTGATTTCACAAAATTCGTCAGATTATACCTACTTTATTATAGCGCGCATTTCGGCTTTTAAAAAAAGTACACCCTTTGAAATGAAATTTTTTGCATTTTTTTTAGACGCGCAACGAGGAAAAAAGCTTGGAAATGAAAATTTTAATTACTTCTAAAAATATATATAAGTTCGCCGCGTCGAAAAAAAAATGGAAATTCAGGTCACAAAAAAGGATGAGCTACTTCAATCAAAATCAGAGCTTTTTGAAACGCGTTTTAAATTCGACAGAGCGCAAATTAAACCATAAAAAAGAATGATATATCCAGGTCACATGAAACAGATGTATACGCGAGCAGAGACACTATATTCGTCCTACAAGCATGACAATTGCTTTCGGTCGCGGAATTGTCATAGTCGAAAATTGCGCAGACTCTAATGCAAACGTGTCATGACTAAACAAACGTACGTATATACGTATATATACTGACCAGAGTCGAAGCACTCACGCGTATATCTACTGTGCAGTTACATATGTCGTAATTTCCAAGCGCGGCTCGACGCGCACATGTGTCAATTTCAATTAGCTTCGCGATAGAGCTCTGATCGAAGGTAAACGCTGGTGTACGGATGGGTCATACAATTGAATATTAATTTATACGTGATTTAGATGTCATTTTTTATTATTATTATTATTATTATTTCCAGACTTTCTCGTCTCAAACGCAAATTCACACACGGCACTACAGGTGTACACTTACAATCATTATAGTATATTATTAGTATGTAGTAGAGTTCGAAATATTTACAACACTTTGTCACTCACAGCAAGACATTATTATTAACTCGTGTATACTCTATGTATAAATTATGAGGCTATATTAGCTACGTATTTTTTGGTTTTAAGATCTCGTTGATGTAGCAAAAGCTCCTGTAGATGATAAGGTGTGTGCAGTGTATCGTTTTTTTCTTCTTCTTCTTTTGTTATATTATAAATACGATTATTCTTGGTATATCGATTGTACAAGTACTACGAATTGCAGCGATTCAGTCCATGATAACTCGTCGATCCGCACTGATGCGGATGGAATCGAGCTACTCTCGGCGAATTGACATTATTTTTGTTTTTTTATCTGAGCACACTTGAGAGAGATTATCGTCTAAACAGCGTCCTTAATTCGGATTTCGGCGTATTGTTCAGTTCAAAAGAGGTAGTAAGTCTGCAACACACAATCGTTTAATTTATATTACATATACGGCGTTAGTCAGGCATAAATGAAAAAATTGTTCGCGTTTATGATACTCACTCTGGGTGATCTTTCGGCGTAGCATTTGTTAAACGTGTACGCGTACTCGCAAGTGTCCCCAGTCGCTGCAAAGACAGAATTTTATCTCAATAACACTGAACAATTGTCGAAATGAATATTATTCCTGTGCAACAGTTGCGACTAATCTATATATACAACTGATTATGCACAGGTCAGGTCGACGGATCGAACATAATCAATATATAGTGTACACCAAAGAAAATTAAAACAGTTATTCTCTGAAATTAAAATAATCGGTGCTGATAAAACGTGCGGGATGTAAAAATAAAAGAAAAATCGAATAATCAATTGAAAATAATCGATCGATCGAACTCAAATTAGAACGAAATCATAAAAAAGATTGGGTGAGCATAGATACCGAAATATTTACCCAGAGCCTTGCACTCGTTAATTGCCTTTTCGACCTCAACTCGGTAAGCCGGTATTCTCTGGAAGAACGTCAGCATGCCGTTGAGGCTCAGCTCGCGCTTCTCATCGATCAGTCCAAATTGCTCCCAAAGACAGTACATGTAACACTTTTTAAGCCTCTCGTTTTACATTTTTGCCGACACGATGTGTAGCTATATACATATACACAAAATCGATATGCGTCTCTGTGCCGCGAAGCGGAAAAAAACGTGAGGCGCGATTTCAATTGGAATTTTTGTTGAAAATTAATTGCTTTGCGTGTATATATGTATAGGTATATCGATAAAAATTCATTAAATTTAACTATACGGTACATTATATCGAGAAGCGTTTACGTCTAGACGCCGTTTTCCCATTACGCTTAGAAATTCAATATAACCGACGGCGCGTCGGAGTCTATATATTCTACACCCTCTCTCTGCACCGAAAAAGTAATGACTACGACCGAGCTATATCGTATAGTATTTTATCACGTCGGCGACTATAATAACAGCAGCCGCAGTCTGCGCCGTAAAACAGTCGAGTGTCGTCGTCGCTTTGGCTAAAAAACGATCGTTTATTATCTCTCGAATAAAATAAAATTCTGTGTCTACACTTTTCTGCGGTTTTATATACCTATTATAAGAGCATCGATTGTATTGACATTCGATATAATACACGATGAAAAGCTATTACGGCACAGAGCGCGTGTATTAAACAATACAGATATGTATTATACAGAACGAAACAAAAACTGTTTACCTTCAGCTCCATGGTATCGGGCCACTGACCATTTCTCACCGACTCGATGTCGGCTGCAAAAAAACAACATTTCAGAGACTCTCTCTCTCACACTGTATATACATAGCGGCTACTGTTTGTTTCGTCGTGCGTAAAAAGCTACGAAAGAAAAAAAAAAGAAAATTCGCTCGGAATTCCAAGCGCGCGATTCGCGCTATGAAACTTCGTTTCCGACCGACTATACGACAAAGAACAAAAAAGGTATATAGAGTTTTCCCCTCGCGACAATAGGTAGTAGAGACACTTTTTACTCGCGAAGCTCTATATAGCTACACTCTCTCTCTCTCTCTCTCTCTCTCTGCAGAGCCATTAATTCAAATAAAACGGCGGCTGCAGCGGCGTATATTAGCCGAAGATTCTCCGAACTAGTATATAAGTACTTATATATAGATATAGTTCTGCAGCTGAGTCGTGCAAGTTTAGTTTCCAGGCAACTTCTATAATCGGCTATTACGCTCGAAACAAACAAGAGCTTCATATATATTGATAATTATCTCTCGTTGCCTAATATACGAGAAACGTATACACGACGAGGAAAAAAAATACAAGCATATAGTGTATATATAAATATACAATACCAGTGGCCACGCCCGTTTGCATTTGGCAGGCGTTCACGACGCTGGCGGCCGTCGCAATCATCTTGTCGGATACGAAGCTGGGCCGCGTCTGTAAACAGTCGAAACACGCGGGGATCGATCGATATTACACAGTAGCAGTAGTATAGCAACCCCCTATAACTCCATCTCTCTCTCTCTCTATGTCTCTCTCATCCGCGCGCTTATAGGATAAATCCCCTCTTCGGAGTGACTCGTCGCTCTTGGGATTATAACGACGAGAGGATATATATATAGGGAGGATCTAGGGATCGATATTTTAGCGGCACTCGACGCGCCCTCTCGGCGCGGGATTTACGAAAACGACGACATCACACTGCTGTATATTATAGCGTGTCTTGTATATTAATTACACTAAGACAGCTGTAACGGAATATCTAAATAATACCGAGAGAGAGATTGAGCTACGCCCACGTGTACGTATAAAAATTCTATTTAATTATATGTATATATTATATAATAAACGTACCCCAGCGAGGCAGTACGGGATGAATATTCCAAGCGCAAGCAGTAGTAGCTGCAAGGGTTGGCCGGACATCCTGGACAGAGTGTATAGTGTATAATAATACAGAGAGAGAGAGAGAGAGAGAGGACTGCGTTGCTACTGCTGTTTCCGCGGCCGGGAAGGGTGCGTGACTGATCGCGCGCCGCGCGAGAGAGAGTAAGCCGAGATAGGGCGCCGCCGCCGCTGCCGCCCCTCCCTACCCTCTCTTATTCTACTGCAGCTTCTCTCTCTCTGGACCCCACCGACGAGATCATGCGAAACGGCCGACTAGTGGGAGGGACACGACTGCTGCTGTGTATAAGAGTGGGAGAGAGCTTGAAAACTCTCGAGAGGCTGAGATCTCTCTATACCTTATCTTCTGTATTGGATTCTCCTGGGGGATGAGAGTTTTGGTAATTGATTTTTGTAGATGGATGGATTGCGGGCGAGAGATGAGGAGATAGAGTTTCTGTTGCTATATGTATAGGGGAGAAGAGATTACGAAATTTTTTAATTTATATAGAGCTGAGAAAAATCGCCTTTGGTGCGAGGTTGCTGCGTAATATAGTTTATTAAATTTTTTCTCTTGAAAATTGCTTTTATCGCGCGAGTGTATATATAGGTGCGATTTTTCATTAACAACGGAATTTCAAAATTAAAACGGAATATTAAAGAGCGGTGTACAACGAATTTTCCAGATTTTTATAAAGTCAGCACAAGAATATGGTAGACTGACGTCTCCATTTCAAAAGCTCGGTTTTCGTGGATTTGATGGAGAGAGAGAGTCCTTTGAGCGAAAGCGAATTCCGCAGATTTGCATAGAGATTAAAATAAAGTTTTGAAAATTTTCTCTTCAGGAAAATCATGCCATTTTTCAACTTTCATCCCGTGAGATAGCTCTGGTTAATTAAAAAACTTGTGTATAATACGTTTACGTATATATACACACACACATCACGAAACTTGATATTGGATTTGCAAATCCAGCATTTCCGCGTATGTCAATACATAACACACGAGAGAGAGAGAGAATATATATTTACATTATAAATGCGGCTGATGCTGCTGCGCGTGTGAAATATACATATATTAATAGTCCTTCAGAGTAATGTGTGTATAAATAAACGAAAAGTGTAGGTACACACATATCGCAATTATAATTAAAAGCGAAAAAGGCGTGATGAAAATGAAATATAATCCCACACAGCTATATACGAGAGAGAGAGAGAGAGAGAGAGAGCGTAGCGCAATTAGCAGCGCATTCGCAAGTCGGAATTTATAATGCAAGAAAAAGTATAGTCGTCGCGGGAGAGAAAAAAGTAGATTAAGTGACTGCGCGGCAATGTTCCAAATCTCTCGTCGTGCAGCAGCAATTTGTTCCCCGCGTGTTTCACCTACTTTTTCTATATATACTCAGCAAAGTTGCGGCTCTCTCATGACTTATAAGCGACGACTAATTCAATATCCTTAATTTTGTTTTTTGTAAAAAGTTGCAGCATAAACGTAACAATCAAAGTCGAACTACTACTTTTTCGAATATGTACACGGCTGAAAAAAGCCGTTACCCAGATATATACCACTGCTGTTCTATTTTTCTCCAGCGCAGTGTGTATATGCATATCTCGAGAGAAGTTGGGACCTCTTTTTCGGTTCGCGACTATACACATACGCGTATATATAGGATATGAGATGATGCGGCGAGATTTTCATGTGACTACTGTTTTCTGGGTTGATACATGTATATACGGCTGCGCGATGAGCTTTTTTATGCCGGAAAGCTTGTCTTGTTTTTTTTCTCTGATGGATAAAAAATAAAAGTATACAGTGTGTAGATCCACATACTCGAGGCCCCGAAAAATTGGTCAGTAGATCAAGTGTCATAAAAGTCGCAATTGTCTTTCAGAGTAGCGCACGTGTTGTATATTATAGATATCATACACAGCTGTCGTACTATACGTTGTATAATGTATATAGTCGCTCTGATCGGCGGATGCAGTAGTTTATAGTCCCCTATATCTCCGCGGCTCTATTATATATACGTTATCCTACATAAACGTGCGAGATTCTATTTTCGTTTGATTTTCGGTTATTTTCGTTATATATGTTGGTTCTAACGAAGTTACATTATACATATAGCTCTGAAGTAATAATTGGATGTAGCCTGCATGCGGTGAATAAGGATAGACACAAAACTACTTTCAAGGAAACTCTAAACTTTTTGAAGCATCCCTTCCAATTATATACTCCACGAGTATATACATATATACCTATAATATCGCTGCGCCTAAAGCGGTGATAACGTTTTACGCGGGTTGAGAAGTTTAATTTTCTTATATACTTACAAGTTGAAAGCTCGTTTACTTTTCGGTTTTATATACACGTTATTATGGAAAACTGCCGAGTTAGCAGTGAATATTATTCATGAACTGCAGCTTCTTAAACAAGAAATTTCTCCTAAACGCGCAAAAAATCAACGAACTCCTCATCTTCCTCTCTCGCAAAAGCGAATTTAAGCCTCATTAAGCGAGTCTTTACGCAAATTCCTCTCTCTCTCTCGCAGGCTAATTTTTCATCTCGCCGGGAAATGAGAGATTTCACACAGCCCCGAAGACGACAGCCGGAATCGTTTTTCAATTTCCGAGCGCGCTTCTCTCCGAACTTGCCTCATTCTCCACAACTTTCTATACATATATATATACCTATAATATGAATCACACATACATAGAAGTGAGCTCGACGTATAGTACAAAGACTTCAAAAGGAGGGGAGGAGAGAAGAAAGGCTGTGTGTGCGACGGCAAAGCGATTTTCTGGGTCAATAAAATTCCGGCTAAGGTGTGCAGCGCTGCGCTGCAAAAGCTCTTCTCTTTCGCGGCGGCCGTCTGTTATAGGTATATGTGTGTGTGTGTGTGTTTCAGTCGAGTTTGCAGTTTCTGAGAATTTCATTTTCATAAATGATGGGATTGTTATTCTTCATCTGTGATGTGACGTGTACGTGTACGTGTTATTGTATTTTACTTCTCGGAAAATGGTAATTGATCCATTGCTTATTGGAAAATATTATGACGCGACGTGGCTATACTGTGTAATGAATTTTGTTTCGTCGTGCAGTGTACTGTTATTGAAATGAGCTGATGATGTATGTTTATGCTCGTGAGAAGGGGAAATATTTTTGTTTGTGTTTTAAACGTGAAATGAAAGCGTATACTGATTGATATTAGAGCTTCTAATGAGCAGTTTTTCTAAAGCTTCTAATGACTATTTTTTATTCTCTCATAATAAGGGGATTTGAAATAATTGAGGCAAAATTAATTGTTCATCAGCATAATATGATACTCGATATGTCTAACAGAAATAAGTTACAACTTTTTACTGGAGCATAATCCATTTTTAACGAACAAGAGCTCATCAAATTGAAGCTTGAATTCTATATAATAACAACAATTTTTTCTTAGCGCCCCTAGGCACTGAGTATACACAACATGATTATATTTTTATTCCCTCTCTACCATGATATTTTTTGTATAGAATTCCTCGTGTCTGGAATTTTTTTTATTTATGTTTGTAGAGAATTTCTGCAATGCGGTTCTATGAAAAAGCAGCTACTTTATGTATAATATAAGGTATTACACTGCGCATTGAAATAACAAAAGTTGAAATGAACTTTGATAAATTTCAAAGAAATGGAGTCTTCAGCAAAGAACTGTATACCTATAGGTATATAAGTTGAAAACTACCTTGATATGCGGTACACTTCTCTGCTTGCTGCAGTAGTACAGAGAAAAAGCATTTTATGATATGAAATCTTTTCGTATTCTAAAGGCGTGTCTTGCTGTACTCGGCATTATCTACTCTCGTATACCGTTCACATATTATGCGGCACGTTTTACTGCGTTATTTCTAGTTTTCTGTGATATATTATTTAGAAACATTAAAATTTTACAATCCTTTTGTTTTTTTAATACCAAATAATTTTTTTAAACATTAATAAATAAATTATTATCATATACTATAGCTATGAAGTATCGAGTATTATTAATATACCTAGTAGCTCTATATATTTTAATTTTATAAAAAGAAATTTCAAAGATTGATTTGCAAATGTGTGTAACCATAACAGGTGCATGACAACAAACGGTGCCAGTATCTAACCTTGACTGATGACTTGAAAATAAAATACGTCACGTTCCGCAAGCCCGGCTTGGCCAACGACCAGTAGACGTCGCAGTGGTTACATTCGCGCAGTGTAGGTGTTGTGTTTATCTCGGGCTTAATAGATAAGCCGACAATACCGATTAATTAAACAAAAATTAGTAATCTCTCGAATGTTCGGTTCGAAAATTTCGTGACGATCTCTGCCTATACACCGATACATAGTAAGTATACGTGTATAGAGAGGTTAAAGTGAAATATGTGATTACTACACCGAGAAGGCTATAATTATTTTCGACTGGATGCTATTGCTTCGTTTTATTTTGGAGTATAATTAAGTTTCGCAGCACCGCTGCTGTTTTACGTTTGGTTTGGCATATAGAAGAGTACGAGGAACTTCTGCAATTATGGATAAGGTTAGAGATATCCTTATAATGATATTTTTCATGAATTATGAATGATAAAATGATGTAATTCTCGTTGCAGTCCGTGAAGAAGAGACAAGTGCCTCCGATAGTTGAAAAACTACTGTCCGTAGATGTCTACATGACCGATCAGTTTGTTAGGCTTATGGAAAAATTTTTAGCTTTCAGACAGTTGAAAACTCATTACAAATTGCTAGAGGTAAGCAAATTCCATAAAAGCTCTGCACGATTGCAAAAGATTTGTGTTGAAAGCGTTTGCGTTTATTTACAGTATTCGTGTCATGGATTGTTATGGATCCCCTGTTGGATAGGGTTTATCTGGGTTTTGAACAGCAGAAGTTTGTACCAAATGCAAGTCAATTTGTTTATAGGTGAATATTCAATATTATATTTTGGAGTTTAAATTATCAACCAGCAACTCCTTATCTCAATCTGAATTCCAGGTCTGATTTTGGATGTGATAATAATTGCTTTGTTAAAAGCCATCACAAGAAGGCGTAGGCCAGCAAAAAACGAGTCACTAGAAATAGGCCCTGATAAATTCGCATTTCCTTCTGGTCACGCGTCCAGAGCATTTTACATCACCAGCTTCTTCATTTACAATTGGCCGGTACACTTTATATTCCTGCCACCGCTAATGTGTTGGGCTGTTTGCGTTTGTTTGTCCAGAATCATGTTGAGAAGACATCATCTGCTTGATGTTGCCGTTGGAGCTTTTTTGGGTATTGTGGAGGCCTACTTCATTGGACTGATTTATTTGGAAGATGAAACTTGCAGAGATTTAATATGGTACATCACTGATGAAAAGCTGGATGGCGGTGAATACCATGTGTGAAGACAATTGACTGGTTTTACATTTTTTAATATGTTGTACTGTTAAAATATTACTTATTATTAGGACAGCTTTTGTTTACTGTGCCTACAGAGCGAAAGATAATAAAATGTATTTTTTAAGTATAACCTATATACATCTCATTTCAAAACAAACTAACTAACCTTTTCGGTAGCGATCAAGAATTGCGAGTCAGGCGAGTAAAATTATTGCAAAATTCAGAAAAAAAACAACATACCTCGATCAATTCAAAGTTGCGGACAAATATCCCGGATCATTTCCTCCAGCGATCTTCTAAAGGCACGTACACAACCGGACTACACGCACAGCACTCACCAAATCCAAACTTCAACGCTACATCAGCTGTTCCGGAAGTTTACCGCACTCGCAACATGGCGACACTGTCGAGCCAATCGCACACAAGCTTCTCTTTCCGCATCTGCTCCACTGTCGTGTGTAGCAGACTCCCCTGCAAGGCAGATTTCGTTTTCTCGAATTTAGGCTAGGCGACAACGTTCGGCAGGGTTCGACGAGTTTGCTCGTTGATTATTTATTGAAAAATCGCTAGCGCTGGTCGCGAATCGGAGCCAAAATGCCGCCGAAGAAGGCTGCTGCTGCCGCGCCGAGCAAAAAAACGGAGCAGAAAAAGAAGGAGAAGGTGATCGAGGTAAGTTCGCGAAAGATCGCATGTTGCTCTATACCATCACACGTTGCTTCACTGCCATAAGTACTCAGCTTGGGAACGAAATTTGCTACGTGTTTATCTCGCCGATTATTCGCTACCATTTGTTTACTTTTGCTATTGTTCACTTTGGCGATAAATACTAATACCGAGTTGTGCGTCTTTTCAGGACAAAACCTTTGGTATTAAAAATAAGAAAGGAGCCAAGCAGCAAAAGTTTATTCAACAAGTCGAGAAACAAGTAAAATCTGGAGGTGTCCATCCGAGGAAGGCAGATGACCCGAAGAAGCTTGAGAAGGAGAAGAAGCTGAAGGAGCAGCAGGAGTTAGCTTTAATTTTCAAACCTGTCCAAACGCAGAAAATCGAGAAAGGTTGTATTGTAGTTTTAATGCATAATGAAGAAATTTATTTCGAGCAGTGTTGAATGAATTTTTTTTTTTTTTCAGGGACTGATCCAAAATCCGTTGTATGCGCTTTCTTCAAGCAGGGACAATGTACAAAGGGAGACAAGTGCAAGTTCTCGCACGATTTGAGTGTAGAAAGGAAGGCAGAGAAAAGGTCGCTCTACTGCGATATGGAGAAGGATGCGGACAAGGAGGCTGATAATATGGATGACTGGGATGAGGAAAAGCTTAAAGAAGTCGTGGAGAAGAAGCACGGAAGCGGTGGAAATAGACCTACGACTGATATTGTACGTGTTGCTTTTAAACTTTTTGTGTTTTACGTGAAAGTCATGTGTGCTGATTTGAGTGATTTTATTTCAGATCTGCAAACACTTCTTGGAAGCAGTAGAAAAGTCCAAGTATGGTTGGTTTTGGGAATGTCCATCTGGTCAGAAGTGTATTTACCGTCATGCTTTGCCTCCTGGTTTTGTACTGAAGAAAGATCTTAAGAAAGAAGAGAAGAAAGATGAGATTTCGTTGGAAGATCTCATTGAGAGGGAAAGAGCTAATCTAGGACCAAACCAAGTAAATATATTTACCTGTTTACTAATGTTATCTGCGTAGACTCAGTTAATAACCAAAAAAACTTATTTTTCAGACCAAGATAACACTGGAGACCTTCTTGGCTTGGAAGAAGAGGAAACTAAAGGAGAAGCAACAAAAGGCCATCAAGGATGAAGAAAAGAAACGAAATGACCTCAAGGCTGGACGCCAAGTCGGAATTTCGGGACGAGAAATGTTCTACTTCAATCCTGATCTTGCAACTGGAGATGGTAAAAACTTAACATATTCTTATTATATGGAATAATTGGGTATAAAGCACAAGACGTTAACGGCTTATTTTGTTCAAAGGTGCTGACGACGGCGATGAAGCTATCACCCATTACGAGCGCGAAGAGGGCGAAGAAGAGGACGCGCAGTACCGTGAATTAGATTTAAATGAACTTGTACTGGAAGCTAGTCAAGTTGATACCACTGGAATTTGTACCGTCGCGAAAGACAGATCGAAAGACTTGGCTCAACCTTCCCAGTCCAATGACGCTAGTAATAGTGAAAGTCCTGTATCATGTAAGTACTTTAAATATATGCGTGAAAGAATTATTACTAATTCGTTGCCAAAAAATATTGATCAAATTTTCTCTTCAACAGCTGCAGACCAAGCAACAGCTTTAACTATCAATGAGAACCTCTTTATGGAAGAAGACCTAGAGGGCATCGAAGAAGAATTAGGGGACCTGGATTTGGAGGAGTGATCCAGGCCTCCCCAATTTCTGTTCTCCTCTCTGTCCTTAACTGGTCAATTTCAAGCAATTGTTGGTCTTTCATCACATCTTGAGAAACTCAAGGCTCTCCTTGCGTTCTTTTTCTGTTTGCAGCGTGCAATTTTTATACATGGTACTTTGCACTCATACCTATCAATATCATTCAGCAGCTTGCAGATACATCTTGTGTGAATAAACGCTTTAAACTAGAAATAAATACTGATTTTCAGTGCTCTATTTTTTACATTGGTTCTGAGATTCTTGACTGCATATTATCTATTCTACATTATTATACAGTTATTAGTATATTTATATAATTTAAAATTTTTTAAAGTAAATAAACAATGTCACTTTTATTAGGATGTTATTTTATTCTGAAAATAAATTTTGATATCAAAATATATCGTTAAGCTTAATTTTTCAATAAATAACTCGGATTATAAATAAAGCCTTAAATAACAAAATTCATAATAGTTTTAAAAAATCATTATATTGTAAAGTATTGCAATAATTAAATAGTCGTCCACTTCCTTTAATTTATAAAAAGTTTGAAGTATTATATTATAATTTGTTATTATGTACAATTCAACAAATTTATGGTTCATATTGCTTAACGAGATTTTCCGAAAATTCTTTGACTTGCGTAACGCCTCGCACCTCTCTGTCCAATAACGGTAATTTTGTTATATGAAAATCTTCGTATAAATCCATTATCTATTAAAACAAAAATCAATATTTGTTACAAACGTGAATGAAAAAATATAAGTTTTGAATTAATAAAATGTTGATAGCATACCTGATCTAAATATTTCTCTTGAACTTTATGCCTAGCCTGACATAGCCTGCATGGAGCATCTCCCTCTTTCAGGAATAATAATTGATTGACAATAATATTATGAGTGTCAATGCCACATTTTGTTAATTCTTGTACTAATCGTTCAGTTTCATACAGTGATAAGAATTCTGCTATGCAGACACAGACAAAAGTGGTTTGATCTGGATTTCTAAACTGTTCATTTACTTGATGTATAACAGCAAGCATTTCTTCTACTTTGTTTGAAACTGAGTCTACATTGAAGTCTGTAATTCCCAGTAATGAGCTGAACTGTAAATTGAAATATGTATTACAGCATAATTGAATTATACATACATTGCAGTTAATAAGAATTGAAGAATAGAAAAATCATTTCTATACCTGTGAAATGAACGGGCTAATTTTCATTTTTAATTTCATTAATTTTCCTAGACCCTTTTCAACTACTTGTGGGAAGGACAAGAGTCTCAACGTATGACCTGTTGGAGCAGTATCAAACACGACCACTGAGAAGTTCATACTTTTGACTAACCTGAAAGATAAAGTTTAAAAGTAAAAATTCAGAGTATTTTACCTATTGAATTAAAAACTGTAAAAATTAGGTAACTCTTACTTCATGACTTCGGCATAACTCATAGCTTCATCTATACCTGGAAACGCTCCTACAATTTCTTGCATGACACTTTTACTTAAACGCATAGTCTCACCAACTCCTAAAACCACAGATTGTTCTTTTAATCTCCATATACACAATTTCCATTAGTGATTATAATGCATTCAAACCTGTCTCATTTTCAAAATAATCATCCGGTAACTCTGTAATTCCAGCATTCGGATCAATCTCCATGGCAAACAGGTTCTCAAAACCCTTGACTTTCGTTGGCACTTTGCTAAACTTCTGATCAAATGCATCAGATATGTTGTGGGCTGGATCCGTAGAAATAATCAAAACATTGTCCCTGACCTTTGATAATTGAACAGCCAAGGAGCAGCTAAAATTAATGATTTGCATAAAATCATGAGCTCCAAAATTTGATTACTATAATTTTTCGTAAACTTACCTGCACGTTGTTTTGCCAACACCACCTTTTCCGCCGACAAATATCCACTTTAACGTGTGCATATCAACAACGTTTTTCAGTGAAGGTTCTAGTACCTCGTATTCGTCGGCACCATCGCTGTTTACGTCTATGTTCATCGCACTCATTGTACTGAGCTTTTTTTACAAACTAGGCAGAATCAAACTAACTTTTTAAAAAAGAAACCTCTTAATAATTATAAGCTTATGTGCACAATCATGTGTCACGTCTTAATGTTAATTTTTAAAGCGACGTATCGAATCGCAATTTTTCGTCGTTCACCACGAAACAAGAGCTTAGTTTATACATAGAACAGCAGACAGCAGTAGCAGTCATGCTCCAGCTTTGAAATTCTGACGATCGCATGACCGCGGAGTAGTAGAACATTTTTCGTCACTGATGGAGTCATAAAGTCACCGACTTGAGTGGTCATTTTAAAAATTATAGCCTCTATTTTATCTCCGACTATAAATGTAGTTTGACAAATGACAAGTTTACAGTTTAGCCTAATCTTATCTTGGAAATTATCGGATAATTCAGATTTCCAATAAAATAAATCTTTTATCTTTCGATATTTGTATAGCACCAGTTTAATATCAGTCACATGCAATCTGCCAAGATCGTCCTATTTTTCTTCTTTAACAATGCTATGCTTGAATTTAAGAATGAACAAATTAGAACTACTTCTTTTTTTTCAACTTCATTTATTTATTATTGTAACAAAAATATAATCTTTGCACATTATAAAGATAAGCTCGAATAAATTCTTTCCGTCTGATTCGCCGGAATCGCATCTGTACATTATTTCAAATCTCACGATTACACAATCCTATGCACTTTCTTCGTTGTACTTATTATTATCAATGTGTATTTGTAGTTTGATTTTTAGATATTACGTAGTATGGCCGGTTACCCTTATTGTAACGAATTGACGCTTATGTGATACTTTTCAGGCGGTATCTGCTGGTAGCATTTGCTGCTGAGGTACAAAGTTTACGACTTCGTGATAGACTAGTTCTGGAAGAAGAAAAATTATTATCCATCCGATATTTTCTTCGATCAATTTTGTTTTGGTAAATTATAGCTATATACCTTTCCACTTTTCGACCGGCAATTCCATATCCTCGAAGCTTTGATCGTAGGGCAAGGAGACGGGCTCGTCTGTAGGGTCGGCGTATTGAGCGAGATACGGGTGAGCCAGTGCTTGTTCAGCTGTTATCCTTTTCTCGGCGTCCAACTCCAGCATCAATTCCAACAATTCGATGGCTAGTATGAAAATGCTATTGTGTATTTGTATGAACAAATTTTTGATGGTTTATAATGAGCTTAATCCCTTACCCAATGGATTAGCGCCTCGGAAAACTTCTTTGAAGTTCTTTTTCTTCAAGGGTGGTAGGCTCTGTATATAATTTCTCGCCTGAAACATAAAAAAAAATTATTTTTATTTTCTTAACAATTTTTTAAATCTGAAATCAATAAAGTATAGATACTTTTAAAGATCGCTGTTTAGATTTCAAACTTTCAATCATCATAAATTGTCATTTCTATTATCTATTATCGTTAAAACACTTAGCCAATAGTTTTTTCAGTTTTACGATTTCTCAGGCAATTAGATATGTTTACGCTATTATGCAGCTGCAACTTTGCGCGTTTAGCTTCAGTAGTAGCTGCGTTTAATGTAATTGAAACTGCCGTAAAATAAAAGTAACAAATCTAATCTTTTAAATTAAAAAAAGGTCGTAGGATATTGCATATTATAATCACCGTTTTAGCTGATAGTAACAGATTCGGCAGTATTAAGAACAAAATTTACAGTTATTTCTATTATCACAAAAACAACTCTTTATTATTTATATATAGTAAAAAGCAAAATTCTTGACAAAATAACGAAATTTCAGCTTTCATGAGAATTGCGTCAAATAAAAAAGCTGGCAATGCATATACAGTTATAAAAGTCACGTTCAGAAGTGATTACGTCTCATAAATGTTACGCGCATAATGTTGATTCATAATAAAAGATAAAATGTTTCTTTGATTCTCGAAATAATAATAAAATTTTGAGAGAAAAAAAGGTAAATTTTGAAAATTCTCGAAACTGCTTTTACCTCTTGACTAGTAATTTTGCTCAAAGTTTCCTCTGTGGGTGTACCACAAAGCACAAGAACTCGTGTTAGGTGATCGATGTCTGCCCGACTATTTGTTAAGGTTTATTGATAATAAAAGCCATATGGTTTAACGTGATGACAAACAGCTTAAAAATACTGTCGTATTCAAAGAAACGTAAGTCTACAGAAGTAGTTGAACACGTTATACACAAGTATGTAAAAGACGAGTTGGTGACGTGAATGAAACGGACGTGTATATCACCTTCCGTACTAATGTTTATTTCTTTAGATGATAAATTATGCAAGATATTGATTATTTCGTGCACTGGTTTGAGTAACTGTTTTTTGACACGCTGTTAGAGAGTGCGGGAAAAGTCTATTTTGTGTACATAGTCTGAACAGAAAGAGGTCATGCAATACGTTTCAAACTCGCTTCGTTCGGACAAAAATCCCTGCTTATATAAAGACAAAAAACAATATTATCATTAGGGACGATTTCAGTGCATAAGGATTTTGGTTAAATAATTTACAGGATGAACTGTAAATAAATAATTTACAGGTCTATACAGGCTGTAACCGATACGGTTGATTTTTGGATTTCATAGTCGAAAATATACATTTTTTTCAAATAAACGATTGATATTTTCTTTTAATTTTGAGCGTATCATAATAGTTTTTAATTCAATGACAATGCAATGTCTTAATTCAATGTCTCAATTTCTTGGATCTAATATCGTCATCGAAGTGATTTCGAGCAATAACAATATTGAAGAACAGGCGCTTTACGTTTATTCGTACGGTCCGAAGTATGATTGTGTCAATAGAATATTGTTCCGCATTGACGGTTGTTTTATGAAATAATGCGTAGCAAACCTTAAATATTTAACCCTCTATAAAAATAGATTTTGCACGAGATTTGATATTCAATAATTCAATTTTTTCCAAATAACGTCAAATGCATGACAATAAATATGTTATTTTAAGTAAGACAAATTAACGGAAGCAATAATGTAATAGAATTGTACTGATGTTTTTCCAAAATATAACAAAATAAATTAGACCAATAATTTATAAGCACGTATGAGTGCTAAAATTAACACGCTAAAATATAGAGTTACACAATTTTACACTAAAAAAGTTTATTGTTGTGTAGCATGAAAAATTACAAATTTGGAAAGTAATATGATTTACCTCTTGACTAGTTATTCTGCTCAATGTTTCCTCTGTGGGTGTACCACAAAGCACGAGAACTCGGGTTAATTGGTCGATGTCTGCCCGATTATTCGTTAAGGTTTATTTATTAAGCCATATGATTTATCGTAACGATAAATAATTTAAAGATTTGGCATTTAAACAATATTTGTATTTATATAGAAGCAGTAGAATATGTCAAGAATAGTAATTCTACAAAATTATTGCTCTACCATTTTTTCTACGATCGTAATACTAACTTAAGCTTTTACTTTATGCGCTACATCTAATATTTGTCATAAAATTAGCATGTCTTCAACCCCACCACACCAATATTACTATCTTTTGCAAAAAATATATATATACCATATATTAAAAAAGATCTGAGTGCATATATAAAATAGGTGACATCATGCATAGGCATAATCGCAGGCTAGAAGGGCTTTATTTTTTAGTCGTAAAATTGACCAGACGAACGAAAAGCGTAGTTATTGCTTACCGTGACCTACCTCTGTTTATTAAAAAATTTAAAGAACCGATAAATTTACACATTTTTCAAATACATATTACATTTTTTTGTCGATATACATGCATGTCATTTACAATGCAACAAATCGGTGCAATTTAATAAAAAATCAAGAGTAGAATTAATTATTCCGTTCTGCACTATTACAAAAGTGTACAAATATTTTTTATGTGGATATAAGAAATTTCAATCGCGGAATATAATTTATAACGGTAAAAAAATAGTCTGACATCCTCGCCAATAATATTACTTGCTCATGGCAAAAAAGTATCTACAACATATATACATAAACTAATAAGATAAAAAGAATCCGGTACTTTTAAAGAAATGCGTCAGCAAAATAAAGTATATTAATTCTTTCGACGCTTTTTCACTTATTTTTAGCAGCCAGAACTATTGTATTAAAAAAGCAACAAGCAATCAATCCAATTTCTTTGCATGAATGGTACAAAAATATGCGCGGATTTTAACCCAAATCCTTATTATGTATACTGTTTACATTATAACAATCAATTCACTTTCTATTCTAAACAGCATAGTGACAAAGACCATCAAGTGCCCAATTTTTGCCACAGATTTAAAATGTGTTTCGAGCATTAAATAAAAATTATTCAAGATAAAATTATTAACACAAAAATATTTGATATTTAGTAGTTTGTGTTTAATCAACACAATTATACAAGTTGGATAGTACACACACACACACACAAACTTACCGATTCAGACGATATTTTCTGCATAAACTCGTCTCGTGGAGTGCCCAATACTTCCATAATAAGGTTTAATTGATGAATATCTGTTTTTGCTTTTTGCTAAGGTGTTTCTTGTACAAAATAAACTACTGATATTTTATTTAAACTTACAACTATGTAATAAACATTTTCTTATTTTTTACTTTAGCTGCTATCAAATACTGCACACTTTTTGAATAATTAAAATCAAAGTTAATGTATAACAAATTCAATATTACAATGAAATATTAATTGTTTAAAAATATCAACTTATTAAATTACAATTATACTGAGGTTAAACATAGTTTTTAGACATTTGCTTCAATGTGACAAAACTTGGTAGTTTAAATTAAAGTGCAAATTTAATTAATACAAATTATTAAAGCATTATTTAATGATTTATATTTGCAAAATGCAGGATGCTTATAAAATAATTGTAAATTTTGATAGCAATAGCACAATGCTGCTGTATTACTTTTGTCAAGCTAAAATAATTGCTGAATTCATATGACAAATAATCCTTAGCAAGAAGCGATTCAAATTAGCAGTATAGTTAGACATTATTAAGCTGTATTATTAAGCTGTAGCATACATTAAAAAAAATCAAACTGCAAAGAATATCTAGCATGCAAGCGGTTTTAAGCAACAATGATTCACATGTTGACTACAATACTAATCCTCTGTTGTAAAGGATACGATCTGTTCCTGGGAATAATGTTCTTCCCGTCAATAACTCAGCCATTATACATCCAACAGACCAAATGTCAACTATAAGTTTAAATCAAATGCAATAGTTATTATCAATTATTGAATCTATATAAAATATTTATTTTATTATTTTAAGATGAATGTCAGACCTGTTTGATTATAGTGCATCCAGTTGAGCATAATTTCTGGTGCCCTGTACCATCTCGTTGCTACATAACCAGTCATTTCATTTTCTGTAGGTCTAGCCAAACCAAAATCTAAGATTTTCAATTCACAATCTTCATTTACTGCTATGTTCGAAGGTTTAAGATCCTGAAAAAATATTTATAATTTTTATCAATAAGAATTTTATAGTGTAATTTTTTCAGTGTTACAAATTTCAGGGTACCCTGTGAATGATTCCAGCTGAATGAATATATTTTAAACCTCTAAGTATTTGATAAACAAGGAACTGGACATGGTCATCTGAGAGTTTCTGAGTTCTAACAATGTTATTTAAGTCAGCACCCATAAGATGTGTTACCAGGTATCTAAATTTAAAATTTCGTGATCTATTAATTTATATATCGTGTTGAAATTTGTATTATCAAGTTACATCTAATGAAAACTTACACATGTTGAAAGTCCTCTAGAGTCGTGCTTGGATGAAATACATCTAATAAACCTATTACCTATAAATAAATTATATTATTTCTAAAATAGATAATAAAAGCCTTCTTTTTAATATAAAAATAACTTACATTTTCATGGTTCATATGTTTAAGCATCCTAAGCTCTCTGTAAGTACGTTTTGCATGAACAGCAGACTGAAATGGTCTTGCCAATTTTTTTATGGCTACCTTGCGACCACTAGTTGTGTCTACAGCAGAGCTATAAAGAAAGAGTAATAATAGCTTTTTAAATTTTCCATAATATCGGTGTGGTTTAAAAATAAATTCAGATACACGCGTAATTCTTTAAAAGTTCAACAGAGAATTTCAGCATGCTAGTATTAAAAGTAAAAGGGATGTCACAATGTTTCACTGTCAAATGCTAAATATAAAACAATAGATTCTAAGAAGACTGTATTTATCCTTCAGAGTATACACGTGTATTTTTGTCAGAAGAACAAATTCTCACTTTCGAATCTTATGTACGAATGAAGCTAATAAGAGTTAATGAATCAATCAAATAAGCAAATTGTTCTTTTTTTACTCACCAAACTTGACCATAAGCCCCTGATCCAACAGGAGTCAGCATCTGATACCTCTCTGGAACTTCCCATTCTGTCTTGTTTATTTCAAGTTTGTGAAACTGAGGCATGTTTATAACGCACTAAATTTAACTCTCCAAATCACAAGTTTGCAATTGATATTCAAACTTTCAATGCTCTCCTCACTACGTTATTACACAGGCAGAAACCACACTTTTTTCAAGAGAACAATGCGAAATATCTAAAATAGCAACAGTAGACTATGAGACGCAGAGACAGAGGAAGATTATTTTTTGAACAACATATCTATGTGTCCAAGAAGCACATATATATAAAGAATCTGTACATATGTACGCACACGTCTTTAAAAATCAATTCAACGACTTACACTTTCCTTTAACCGACGATCTCTCTCAACAATTCAAGGGTAACCGGATTATTAAATTAAAATAGAGCCGAGCCTTGTCGTCTCTTCTCTGCCGTCGTTGTAAACATTGCGCGATGCACTGCACTGATGATGAATTTGTCAATTGATCTAACTACCTGTGCGACGTAAATGCGAGGAGATAGCGCGAGTAGGTAGATGTGCTCTCCGCCGCGAGTCTCTCTCTTTTCTCACGTCCTACACAAGTCCAAATTAGCTGACTGACTCTGAGACTATATAGCAGCTCATTCACACGTCGCAACCGAACTCACGCATAGGAGCGGCATAATAGGAGAGGGAGCGAGAGAGCGAAAGGCAAGGTATCATATGAGGAATCCTCTACAATCGTAATAGCGCTGCACTCTAACCTTTCACGTGATGAATATTGATCAAGGTCAACGGTCCGTATAGGCTGTCGATGGTTTAACGCTTTGTTGTGCTCGTTCAACTCCTTTGACAATGTTGAGTTTAGCGATAGTACAGTACATTGCGTGGGTGTTTTTCGAACTTTCAGTCAAACGATATGAGACTGAAATCGGATTGTAGAAACTACCACATAGATGAGACTGACTGGTCATTTTACAAAGTTATATACGGTCAGTCACTGAATCATCTGCCGGCGGCAGGCTGCCGCATTATATTCCACATTTGAGAATGTCCGAGAGACACCGCCGCACTGTATACTAAAGTTCATGCTAATTTATGTTAAAATGAGAGGAAAAGCTGCATGAGATTAGCTTATGGCGGTACATATCTATACTCTGCTGCCACTAACAACAATCATAAGATTTTAGCTTAATTAAGTTGGTTCACTTGCAATATATATTTGAATTGATGTAACTTTATAAAAAATTATTCTGCAAATTCTAGATTCACTAAACTACTAAATTATATACGCGCGAAATATTTGAACCACCGCTACCTTAAACCAGGCGAATATGGTTTCAATTAAAATTATCAATCGTACAAGGTTTTAAGAGGGAAAGCCTATATCGCCGGTCCCTACGAAGACTAGCACAACTCAAAAATGACCTTTTTGATGAATTTCTTTTATTCTATTGCTTTAAAAATGGCTAATTAAAATAGGCCTTTTTTGAGTTGTGCTATTCTTCTTAGGGACCGGCGATATATATATATAACACGAAAATGACAAACTTCACTATAATAAATTTATAGAAATTTTTGTATCAAAGGGATCAATTTAACTTAACTTAATATTAAAAGAAAGTGATCAGTTAAAGTTTTAGTTTCACAAGGAATAAATATAAATAGTCTATTATATTATATGCACAAACTAAAAAACCAGGAAAACGCGCAAAGGTATCGAAATCGCAGTGAGACAGTAGGGGGGTGAAGTTTAGATCGATGATGCTTCCTAAATGGAGTTAGTTTTAAGGGTTGCTCTGATATGTGATAAGCTTTCTTTTGAGATATGATTGATTTGTTTAAAAACCATTTTTTCGCTTAATAAGTGTTCAAGATTAGAAATGCGATTTTCGCCCTACATAGAAATTCAATTACCCCGCCAATCGAAAGGGCTGCTCTGAATCAGGCTTTTTCGTAATCACCATATTTTACGATCCTCTTCGACCGTGCACGGCTTCGGGATCGAGGAAAACGCGCAAAGGTATATCCAAATCGCAGTGAGACAGTTAGGGGATGAAGTTTCGATCGATGATTTTTCGTAATTAGGGTTAGTTTTAGGGGTTGCAGCTCTGGTACAAAAGTAATTCTGATTGGTTGCGAATGTGATAAGCTTTCTTTTGAGATATGATTGATTTGTTTAAAAACACGCAAAAGCCATTTTTTTCGCCTAATAAGTGATCAAGATTAGAAATGCGATTTTCGACCGCCTGAGTAAATCAATTACTCCGCCAATCGGAAGGGTTGCTCTGAATCGCAGTGAGACAGTAGTACTTGGTAACAGAATCATTAGCAATACGGTGCGAGCGTCGGGTGGGCATGACGATCGCGATGCAAGGCAGTAAGCCAAAGCGGCCGGAAGGCCCCGCGTGGCGCGCTAGTTAATAATTAAGTTACCTATATTAGTGATACTTTGCGTTAACCTATAGATGCTATATTTGATTTGTAAACATTATTGTAAAGGTCTTTATATATAAAATAGAATACAATTAAGCAATAATGTGTAATGTATATGGTCTAAAGCTACATTTTTAATAA
Organism: Cecidostiba fungosa; assembly: GCA_900474305.1. Taxonomy (NCBI): domain Eukaryota; kingdom Metazoa; phylum Arthropoda; class Insecta; order Hymenoptera; family Pteromalidae; genus Cecidostiba; species Cecidostiba fungosa. The sequence continues at coordinate 22,939 of UCOJ01001608.1, forward strand.
ATATCAATTAACAATATAATGTCGTACTTTATTCCACAAATTCCTCTATTACGTGCTGGAAACATCAACAGTGTCTCACACAATAAGAGAACGATTAAAAAATTACATCGCCGGTCGCGGCCGTGGCTCAAAAACGGTGTGAGAGTGTCACTCGTCGTATAGGCAGCATTTATTTTTCTTTACAAAAATTTTTCTGGTTTTTCCAATACATGAAAAATAAAGACTCGCATAAAACTTTGTGTCATATTTTTCATCATTTATATCTAAATCCACACAAACAAGTATGTACATTAGAGCATCCGTATTTATTATCTACACAATTTATCGAATCGGCTATTTTGGCTATTCGTGCCACTATTGCACGTCTCAGTTTTACTAGGAATATCAGGAAAGACTCGGCACTTACTGATGATGCCTGTCTCTAATCTCAAGCAAACGTCTCCCAGCAGGGTCTATAATATAAAATGGCTATTGTGCGGAAAATCCAGACTTCATTTCCGATGGAAGGACAGAGTGGGAGGAGCACGGCAAGAAGGACAATTTTTCCCTTTGTCTATATGGGCAAACAGGCATACCTGTATACCTACAATTTGGAGGGATCTATCGTGGTGGTAATACGGCCTGTCGGCATCAGTATAAATCGACTGATGCAGATGGTCTCGTATACTCCTCAGTTTAGAAGACGCTCTTCCACTCGAGTTTCGACTACATCTTACGCATAGATTATTAAAGAGTACCGATATTAGTTCTTTTTTTTGTTTGTTTAAAAATGTTATAAGACAGCTATAAAAAATGGAATATTGTGGATGTGTACGCAGTGGGTACGCACATCGTGTCTAAATTAAGGGTAAGAGTAAGAGAGAGGGAGAGGGACGCGCACATTATACCGATCAGCTGTGCTTCCCCCGCCACGCTACCCTCACTTCTCGAAGCGCCGAGAGGGCTGAGGGCACGCCGAAGCATCAGTCCCCATCGGAGTGACAATGAACGTGAAAGCATAAGTATCTGCGTAAAAGCGAAAGTGAAAGCCCTAGAGAAACCAACCGATTTATATACAGTGCATCATTTATCCAACAATTCAGTGTATTAATTTTACTTATCAACCACTTGTGTTTTCTTATGTTAGTATATCTATTTTAATTAGACTTTACATAATATTTGTGTTAAAAAAAAGTTGGGTAGAGCTAAAGCTAATAGAAGTTAATAGCGATCCGGGCCGGGCGCCGGTCCGCACTGATGGCCGCATCTCTCCTACACCCTATGGATTTTGAAGAGGAAGTAAATCGTCTTTAATAACAGAGGATATAAACGCCGGTGGTACCAAAAACAAATCAGTATAAGTTAAAATAGTGTGCATAAGCGTCCCGCGGCGTTTACACTACTTGCCCGACAGAGAGCAGTTCTATTACTTTCTGCTCGACCTCTTCAACGGTCTGCACAGTGCTAATATCTTCCTCATCAGTCAGGTAAACGATTTCCGAGATGTTGAACGTACCAAGAAAGAAGCTGGTGTACTTTTATAAGCTCTACTCGTACAAACCATCATTGACGAGGTATTTCGAGATGGGAGAACCGAGGACGAATGACTTATTAACTACCAATATTAAATATATCATTCGGCAATTAGTCAGGATGGAAATAATCGATTTCAATAACTCGCCAGTTTTTGAGGAGGATGACCCGGTATGGTTGGACAAACCAAGGATATTAAATTATTACAAAAAGTGTCAGGATGAGCTAACGGCCATGGGTAATCACACGTTTGAAGGTACTACGACTACATACGACGTTATTTTTAAGAGACCCCTGGACTTATGGACTCCTGATTCAACTACTGATCATATACTTAAAGAAATGGAGACCAAAAATTACGTGAATATTTACCCGATTTACGCTCCACATTTGAGAGCGAAATTCGACGAATCTGTTGCTTACAAGATGGCGAGGGACAAGATGAACATGTCTAAGATGAAAGAATTATTTCGGAAGATTTTCGAAGAGGCGGAAGAGTACGAGATAACATTCACCCTCGAAGTCGCAGTTCAGAAAATGGCCAGATACGAGGCAGAGATAAACAAGCTAATATTCGACGAGCAGCAGGATCTAGTGCTACTTCTTGCGAGACATCCAGGACTTTTTGAACATTACAAAAGTTGTCACAATGAACTTACAGCTATGAAGAATCACAGGTTCGAAGATACCTTAATTACGTATTACGCTTTTATGGAGGAGTCGGAGGATTCATTGTCTCGTTGTGTGAGGAATGATGCTATCGTGAAAGAGTTCGAGATTGGACAGTACAAGATCCTTTATCCGATTTATGCCGACCTTTTGAAGACCTTTTTCGACGATGCTGTTGATCAACAGCAGGAGATGGAAACAGTTTCTAATATATTGAGCACGACACTGAAGTTTGCTGCACCGGACCACGTGGCTTTTGAGATTATTTATCAATATTTGAGTAAAGAAGATGTCAGATGTATTACCAACAATGAGTTTCCAAGACCACGTTTAATTTAATTATTGATGCTTTAGAAACCAATTCTCAAATTCCAATTCTCGTATTATATAATATAATTAAGGGGGTTCGAAAATCAATTAAAAATTCAAATTTCGCGCCACAAAATAGCGACCTTGAAAAATTGCGATTTTTTATATTTTTCAAGGTTTTCTCGGCGACATATTGTTATAACTTGAAACTTTGTAAAATGTTAGAT
>UCOJ01001609.1:0-25392 GCA_900474305.1 Cecidostiba fungosa
TAGTAGCACAATGTATAATGTATAGTATCACAAAATAATTATTATACGATACAACTAGCTAAATTTATTAATGAAGTAAACTTTAGTAATGTAGCTGAATTACGGTCGTTTCAATGTTTGTGCCTTTATTTAAATGTGTGTACTGTATTTGGGTGATTGGAGGGCATGAAAGTCCACACGGTAGCACCTGAACGATCATCTTATTTTAATTACTAATATTTAATTAATTTATTATATATAACTTGAAATTGTCAACGTCAATGAAGACATTGATGAATGTTCTCTTTGAATTTGCAAAAAGATTCAGTATTGCCAAAACTTAATTACTTGATAAAAGGACAAAACTTTTAAAATAATATTAAAAGTCATCATGTTACACAAAATCTATTATAAGCTGATTTTTAAAAACAATTCTCTTCTCATGCAAATGAAAACTCTTGGAACGGATATTTTTACTGGGATAATAAATAAATACAAAATCTTTTATGTAGTAACATTGTTATAATCCATCTATTACAAAATTGAATATCTTAAATTATTATGCAATTGATTTTGACCTAACATGATATTTCGTGAAAAATTAAAATTTTCTTTTTATTTAAATTTTAGATAATTGAAGTTTTATGTCAGCGATATTTGTGAATGTGTAAAAAATGAATTGAAAATAAAAGTAATTCGTCTTATAATTAATGTAACTGGACTTTTTAAAAATTCACGCGAATTCCATCCGTGTGACATAAAACTATGGTTTGCAACATGGGAGAGAAGGAGGCCTTTTACCCTTGTATGTTTGCTATATACTCGGCTTCAGTACGTAATGCGCACTGCGCACTCGTCTTCGCCTCGCATTGCAAATTCACATGCAAACGCCAAAGGCCAAAGCCTCCTTTTTTGTCTTGATACCCAATATACTATTTGACAACGGCTACTCCAATAAGATATTTATGATTACATTCTAGTAAGAGTGATTATTCAATTGAATTCCTTTATCCTGATCACTTAGGCAGCCAATTTTGAATCAGTCTTATTTAAACCATATATTTTTAAACAGTATATAAATATTATTTGTGCTTAGGTCTGTTGACTATCAATTTAAAATTTAAATAGTCAAATTGAATTGTTCAAACAACTTGATACTATTATTAATTTTTATTTTTAGTAGTAAAAATTATAATAAATTATCAGACTTTAAATATGTGTGTTGCAATACTATGTTGTAACAAAAAAAGTTTTATTATAACTCATCTTATATTCTTATATTCTATATTTAAATAAAAAATCCATCAGTTAAAAGGTTATATTTTTATGGTACACATAATATTGCATTTTAATGCATGAGAAATATTAATATTTACTAAATCTTGAAAAACTTTATTCATCTTCTTGAAGCTTATGTAGTAATAATGTACCATTTCTGTTGTTTTCGTATTTTGTTAATCTATTTAATGGCATCAACAGGCAACAGACTAATAATATTTACATTTTTTTTATTAATCTAATATTAAATTTGTATTTTTAAAATGTCAGCCTTTACTTACTAAAAGAGTTGAATTTTATTACTTATTTATTATGTACAAAATAATGCATTTTTAGAATAGTTAATGATTAAACTATAAAATAGCAACCAAAAAATCTATTGATGTCAACATTCGCTATCTCAATATATACAATTTTTGGTTGTCTAACTTAAAAATCTTTATGCCTTGATCAATCTAAGTTTTATATTCTACAGTCAATTTTTATGCTTGTAGCAATTTCTAAAATTATTATTTTCTTTTATTATCGATCCTCTTAATGTCCAGTGATATTTAACGTAATTTAGTCCTATTTAAATCAGTTACTAAGTCAATTATACGTTATAAAATTGATAACGCATATACTTTTTTAACTACTCAAATATTGTTTTTCCTATGCATAATTTTCATTGTTTTTTCAAAACATCTGAGTCGTAAAAAACCCGCTGGATATTAAAGGATCAATTAATATTTTGTTAATAACATTTATCATCAAATTAAATTAATACGTTATGGATTTCAGATCATTTATAAAAATTAATTTCTAATAATCATATACTGAACGCTTCAAATGAAGAAGTGCAGTTACACCTTTCATAGTCTTACTTGTTTCTTGGTAGGAAACAAAAACGAACAATGAAGGTTCACGAAATAAAATAAAGAATCACAATTTTTTTCACGTCGATCAATTTGATACTTATTGATACTTTAAAAATTAAAAAAAGAAAGCGCGTTTAAGTACAATAAACAATGTAAAATGTTATGTATTAAAAGTGGACGAGCGGAATAAACCGGAGGATCGCCTGGTGCTAACGTTGGAATTCGACTTTTGGCCACCTTTTTTATCTCTATCTTCTCGAGAAAGCGATTTTTTAATGGCTCCTCCAATACTAACTCTGTGGTGGGCATTGCTGTGTGTATTGTGGCTACTACCGTGTAAATGTGAATGGCGTTTCACTACCAGAGATGCAGAAGACTCACCCGATTCCCAACCATCTTCGTCCCCTGTTGTGTCGCACTCGCTACTATCAGCCTCGCTCGACTCACTCGGTGTGTCCTGACCACTCATACCAATTTGTAAACCATCTGCATCTCGTCCTACAGTCGCGGGCACAGTTGGTGGTATGCTACCTCCAACCCGATGCATTAATAAACTAACCTGTAAAATTGTTGGTATTAATATACTGAAGGTAAGTAACTTTATTTTGTAAAAATGTTGTGATCTTTTCATGTAAATAGTGATAGAATAATAATTTATATACAATTGTACATGTATGTCAAGAAAATAAATATATCCACTAGCCGAACACTTAAAATGTTTTTTTCTAATATAAAAGTAAACACTACGAATTGAAATAGTTGAAATTATTTACCTTGAAGTCTTCACTATAGAGTTTGTGATGTTTGTCTTTATGTGCACCATCCAAGCCCCACTTGTCAATGGTCAATACTAGGGTTGGTGGCATGGGTCCTAAGCTTGCTAGCGAGCCTGTCCGCGGTTTAGTGTGAACCATTGGTAATTCCATGGCGGTTCCGTCACAGCTTAGTGCTCTTGTCGTTCGTTCAATTGGTCCTCCGTTATCATACTCGGACGTTAAGTGATCGCGAACAAAAAATGTATTGAACCAAAAGTGAAACAGTTTCTCCTGTAAAGAGTATGGTTAGAGAAGATGCAATATAGAACTGCCAAAGAAAATACGTGTTCGAAAACTTACTTTCCGTTTGACTTTAGGTATATTGTAAAAATCCACCCTTATATCACCTTTAATGGGAACACTATGATTTAGGGGAATACAAAGTGTGGAGGTGCCTTTTCGTACTTCATACGTTTCTGAACTAAATATTTTGTTATTAGCCTCAGATATCACAAAATGGTCTGAAAATGACAAGTACAAAGGATTTTAGTTATAAAGCAATTATACAATAAAACTATTTTTAAATATACTTACAACCCTGGCCTCCGTTTGTAGTAGATATTGGTTCGAGTTTAATTTCTCGAAGTATTAAAGTTACAGGTTGGTAGTTAAGATTTTCTTGAACAAGAGTAGCATAATAATTAACGTACCTCCTTTGAGATGGTATTGTCACACCTTTCCTATATTTATAAAATGTATAAATGTAATTTTAAAAAATTGCTTTGGACACCTATAATTTAATATATTCAATTAACTTATTTAATATTAAAATATCACATTACCTGTCAGTTGTTCTTTGTTTTCCATAAAAATTGAGAGCTTCAATAGCAGTTCTGCATTGTTTACTATGGAGGAGATAGCAACATACCATCACACCTGTTCTACCCTTTCCAGCTTTACAATGAACAACTGCAACATTTTTATTATGCTGTGTAAGCCATGAATGCACATCTTCGCAGAAAGGCTTTATTAACTCCACAGAGGGTGGATTGTGGTCATCAAAAGCATAGGTTGCCACTCTTTGTTTAAACTTTTTACAGTCATAGGATCTTTCTGAGCAACTGTAAGTAATGAAAATATGGAAATAATTATTAGGAGTAACCGAACATAGATTTTTGAAAATTATATTATGTTTTTGCTGCAGTGCACTTACAGATTGTAAATCTTGTAATGGTCTTGATGCTTGGATTCTAAAAATTTAACAACGTCGTCTATGTGATTTCTGTATACACCTTCTAACTTTTCAGCAGGAAATCCCATAGCTATTAAATTGTCTTTTATATCTATAAAAATTAACACACACATATTTTATTCAGCTGTTAGATAAGATAGTTAATGAAAATAAATATAATATTTATAGAATAGCTTACATGTGAGATCAAGGTCAAAGCCATCTGCTGTAAAACGTTTCCGACGTTTGCTGACTAACCCCTTTATGGGGTTAGTCATTTTCATATTACTTATAGTGTTCGCCATACTTGCTTGATTTTGCTTCAGCCCACCTGCTCCAGATTGGAGCAGCTCTGCTCCAGTATCGTCCTCACAAGGATCTTCTCGGCTTCCCCTCTTACTATGGCCACCTTCGACCTGCTATAAAATAATTACAATTTATTAATAATATTGTCACTGATTCAAGATCACTGCTGAAACAACTTTGCTATAAAAAATAAATTTAAAGTTAACTGCTTTTGCTATAATGTCATTGCCAAATCGTGAAATATTTTAATGTTTTAAATTGTGCCAAAAACTATTCGTGCATTTGTTTTTATGTGTACTTTTATATTGAAGTAAATAAGTAGATGATTATGAAGGAATAAAAATTACTTAAAATTGAAGTGAACAAGCTCATGGTAAAGAACATAAAGTACATACAAAAGAACATAAAGTTATTAAAACAATGCTAGATATTGATTACTGTCATTACATTTAAAAGCCTATTTAAGCTTTGAAATTAAGAAAATTTACTTAGTATTGAATAAGTATACCTGTGGTCTAAGAGCCGTGGTATCACACGAGCCCAACTCTGGTCCTCTTGGTTCTTCAAGACAAACATGGAGAGGAGTTACCGATGCCGAAATATGCTCAGAGATCTTATTATTTAATCGGTTGCTGGTGGGTCTCCTGCAGGAAAAGCATATACCCATCAATTCGCAGAACATAGGTCCTTCGTAACGTCCATCCTATGTGTATCTAATAATTTATGCCTTGCTAAGGCTCACAGTGTTGAAGCCCAACCCATTTGCAATTTCACTAACAATTTGTGATTTGAATTGTTCAAAAGATAAAATAGTGATACAGCCACACGTAAGTATCAAAAGCACATTGGATAGTAGAAAATTTTAATAGCTGATGATCATGGTTTATATGATTTCACGTTTGTGGAAGCACCAAAATGCAATGATGATGTGCGTTACCAAGTCTTATACACATTTATAGCACATTTGTCTTGATTTTTTTTTCTTTTTTTGCCCAGATTATCTTGATGATGATTCTTTTGAAATGAAAAGTTCACAAGTTCAGTTGAGTTAGATACTGCAATGTGATGGTCACAGACATTGTAATACTAGAAGTGGAGCGCACGATGATTAATTACCTTGGTCAACAACAAGCATCAAAGAATAGGCATTTTGTTAAAATCCTAAATATCACACACTTGTAACTGTCATCCACAAGCGCACTTGAATATTATTGTTCGTTTTCTTTATGTAACTAATCTAAACTTATTTGAAGTGTATCAAAAAGTTGCGTACTGTCTATACATTCTTCGAACTCAACATTTCACGCACCATGATGCATACAAATCCAGACTCCTGGAGAGAAAAAAATTACATTAGAGAGCCTTCTAAGCATGACAAGGAATATGAATAGATGAATGAAAACGTTAAGTAGTTATCACAAATGAAAAGCATGAAGGTATTAGATCGTTAGAGAAAAACCATCATTGCGAATGTGAAATAGGCTATATATATGCAAGTCTCAGCTATTAAAATGAAGCTTCAGGTAAACCGTCGATTGACGAAGAAAGGCAAAGCCATCCGATTGCAAATCTTACCGAAACATTATTGATTTTTGAGGTGGGAGGGCAGAAAGAACGGATAATCGACCTACGATTTCGCGTTCTAGGTTAAGTTCACGTCCGATGAAATTCCTACAGCAGTATCCCTTGGAAATGAACGCGGTATTTCTGAATGTTGGTCGAATCGTAGGTATTAGGTATGTATATGTACGCGCGTTTTCTTCTATGTGTCGATGACTACGAGAACGAGCTTTGGGCTAACACAGACGCCAGGTTAGAAATCCTCACATTCAGCAGCAGCAGCAGCACAGCAGTGCAGCAGCACCGAGCCTAATACCTATAGGTGTATAATCGTGTGTTCTGCTATCTCTCTCTCTCTCTTTCACTCGCGCTACTGCTCCCCACTCGATAGCGGAGCAACGATCCGCGCGCGCGATCGCCACTGGAGGACGGCGGATGGATGGACAGTAACTTAGATAAGTATATATGTATTAGATATAATATATACACTACATATCAGTGTGCAGAGTATTACTTATTTTTACTTGACAGAAAAAAAAGAGAGAAAGATAGAGGGAAAAGCGCGTGTAGCACGTATCAGTAAAATCGGAGCAAGTTATCATCGTCAGAACGAGCGAGCGCGCGCGCGCGCATGTGTGCAAAAAATGTATGCGAAGTAACGGAAGAGAGGGCGATCGGACGAGCGAAGAGCAAGCGACACTCCCAAGTCCCACTTTCTTCTCGAGGTTTGCTTTCTCTCTCTCTCTTTAGCGCGCTTGCGGATGGCAACCTATATATTTAGCGTCTCCCGCAGGTGTCTTCATTGTGTCCTCGTCTTTCTTTCTCTCTCTCTCTTTCTCTCGCGCGCGCGTTGGATAGGTAAGTAATCTGGGCTACGGGAAAAGGAGAAAAATTCGGTATGTGTCTGTCGCTATTTTATTCTGTCTCTTTCTAACGTTCTGTATAGCTGTAGTCTGGCTTATCGTCACGGCCGCACGCGAGGGAGCAGCTCATGGCCGCGATCGCACGTGTTTATGAGCGCTCTCAAGGGACGTATACAGTCTCGTCTCGTTGCATCTCTCTCTCTCTCTCTCTCTCTCTCTATACCTATATGTTATATACTCGCTGCCGAGCGCTTTTCGAGTACAATATACTTTGGAGAGAGACGCGAGACTTGAGGCTCGCTCTCCTGCGCGCGAACCGATTTGCCTACAATACATTTTTACCTACAACTGTTGCACTTTTATATTTTTGCGAAGGGAATATTGTTTTCTCAATTTAGAATTTTAATTCTTTGATAATAGCAAACTTTGTTTATTTTTGGCTAGGCTTGTATAAGCACAATTTTCGCGTACAGCTCTCAAGTACTCCAAATTGAAAAAAAAAGTTTCTCCACCAGTACCTATTATACATATTACCTATCGCCGCTGATAGGCCGTGCAGGTACCTACTTACTCTCCTAGAGTCTGAACACGACAAGTAGAATAAGTCCGTCGCGAGCGCAGGCGCAGCCTGCAGGCCGACTCTCTCGTCTGGCGATTGGCGAATGAGTCGGAAACCGTAAACAAGGACTGCTGCAGGGGAGAAAGAAAGAGAATAAAGCAGCAGCAGCAGCATCAGCCGCGATGCACCGGGACAACTGGCTGATGCAGCTGTGACGACATGGAAAATCGAATACCGGCTTAAATACACGCGCTTTTCCTTTGATATACTTATGAGCATTATGTTGGTCTACTGAAGTAGGATATGCGGCTTTTATGTCAATGCTCTTGCATCCGCGAAAGGGTCGCGGAACTCACGGAAGGAGAAAATTTAGCCAGGTTGGCTCCAAGACTGATATTACAAACGTCATCCCTTTCGAGAGCAGGCTACGAGTACTTGATAGAGATCGTATAATAAAACACAAACGTCTAATACCTACGAGTAGAACTGCATCACACTCACACTGCGATTAGAAGCCAGCTGAAGCCGCTTACACACAGAGAGATACACCACAGGAGTTGGAAATAATAGGCACAGGGGTTATTAGAATAAAAATTTGCACAGGCGTACTTTTTTCGGGTCTATGGTGTGTCGAATCCCGACGTCGCAGGAGTACTCCAGTCAGCCCAGAGCTGCAGTTAGCAGCAGCAGTAGTAACAGCAGTAGTAATTCTTGGCTGCCGCGGCGGCGGATCATCATCTTCAGCAGTCGCGATTCGCGGCTGCACCGCCGCTACACATTACATGTATATATAGGCTCCTGGAGGAGGACAATCCGTACAATAGATTAACTACTTATCGGCCGCACTACTTGGCTTATAGTAGTTATTACAGAGCGAGGGAGAGAGAGAGAAGCACTCGAACACTCGTCAGCGGCAGAAGACGACAGTAGTAACAGCAGCAGCAGCAGCAGCAGCAGCAGCGGAGTCGAGAGACGCTCTTTCTCTCTCTCTCCCTCTCTCTCTCGCTTAACGCTGATGATGCTTTCAACTCTTTCTCCGCGTGATGGCAGCTGCACTCGCGTTCGCGAACTGACTCGTCGTGCGCTGTATATATATAGGTTCTAGGATGGACGTAGGTAGGTATATGGAGGTAGTTGGGTATGGCAAAATCTATCGACTCGGCAACTTTCAGTTTTCAGTCTGATGCTGCTGCAGCTCTCCGGCCGTCCAGCGGCGGGCTCACAATAGCACACAGCGAAGCTACTTCTTTCCTCGACGCTCGACCTTATCACACGCTATATACCTATATGCGCGGATATGCTCGAACGCAGCTTCGTATACATATATAGATACTTTAGGGAACGAGTTGCCCCGCATAGAGAGAAGATGGAGCCGCGACGCACTGATGCCTGGGACACTGGAAAGCCGCGTCGAGTGCAGTCTATGTACAGCATATATATAGGTATACAGTACGACCTATTGTTCTGCGTCGAGAGATAGGCGAGCATGTGCTTGGTTGCCTGGTTGGGCGGTTTCGTTTATAATTCGCGGAGTTGGCGCCGGCGAATATGTAGGTACCTACTTACCTATAGCTGGATCTTGCTGCAGAGGGCGTTAGTGACATTGAGCCAACGGGAACCCGCTCTCCGTTTGAATGCGTAAAGGGCCTTTGTTTGTTATACGCTATAAAAACATAATGCGAGAGGGAATAAGGAATTAAGCCTAATAATATATATCTATGTACAATGAATTTGCTGACAAAAGCCTGTGAAGTTCTGCTTTTTGGTATAAATGAAATGAACAATCTTTTTATAATGGAACAATAATTTTTATTATAAAAAATCGTGACGACAATATTAGGACTAAGCGGAAATAAAGTTCTTTTTTTTTGTAAAAAAAACCAAGCGGATGATTCGTACTTATATCGTATTGTACTAAATTCATTTTCATGAAAAACTTTTTCTTATTAGGTGTATTTTAACTGGATGTTTATTTAGCTTCGTATACAAACATTCAAGCAATTGTCCATCATGGAAATATACAATTAGCATTCGAAATACATTGTCAATGATAGACAAGAGTTGAAGTACCAAACGAAATATATACAATAATTGATCAATAAAAACTATTAGTTTTAGTTTCGAAATTATTCTATACATATTATAAGCAATAATATAACGAAACAGCAAAACAAAATTATCTTATTCTGAGTAAGTAATGTGAAGACCTAATATTGTATATTTAAATGATATTGAATGTCACAACATTTTGTTTTTTTAATTGAGCTTCCTAAAAAAACTATCTAACATTGCTAGATACATTTTAAATTTTTATTCAAATCTATGTAATATCAGTTATAGTCTATCCCTCTTCTTATGTTATGCCACTCCCATAAGAAGCATACTCTCCAACAGCATTACCAAATAATAAGTCGACCACTATGCCTGATCCAAAATCGTCTACTAATTATAAACTCTCTTTTTTCTTCCTTTACAGTTGAATACAATTTTTCTGATTTACCACAAATATTCTTCATACTGTAATCCTTGATTTAAAAATGTACAAGCTGCTTAAAGATAGTTACTAAACGCAAGTCACAAATTATATAGATGATTCTTCGTTATTTTCGTCAATTATTTTCTTTTCCAGTGAGCTTTGTTTGTCTGCACAATGATATCTCACGAATATGCAATCTCTTAGAATAGTAAATTTGCAACAAGGGGAGAAAATAAGCTATTTCTAGCGGGAGTGAGATGTTCTGCACAAGTACAGAAGACACCCCACCCGAGCTTTTCTTCCCATGTTCCACACCACAGTTTTTTAACAAGGGCATGAAAGGCCCTTTTTATGCCTAATAATGGGAGTTCCGAGAATTGTGCATTTTGACACACTTCGAAATAAAAAATAAAAATCAAATATTTCTCCCATAGGCGAGAAATATTTCTAAATACTTTTTACAAACACGTTCAAAATGTGTAATTTTTTCTCTTTATTTCAGGCATGAGGGGGCCTATTTCATGCGCGTGTCGGGAAAATATACATTCATTGATTGTGAAACAAATAGATAATACATTTATGATTATATAGTAATCATAGAGATATTTACAGATTCTATTTTCATGTTTTTTATAATAATTCGTTTATACATTGTATTTTGAACAATGAATTTTTTAGAATTACCACTACATTACCTTGTATCTCCAGCACAATAGGAGATAGTTTATTTCATCTATTTGTACATAATTGAATCCTCTATTTTGAAATATCTGCACGAGAATGTATTTAGTTAGTTTCTGAATTTGTTCTTTCCAATTTTAGGTGGAAAAGACAATGATTCATTACATTATTATACAAATATAAAATAAAAAACAACATTTCAAATAAATAAACAAAAGTAGAGATTTGTAAAGTAGAAAAATTATAGCATTCAATGATAATGCGTAAATAGGCAGTAAGCCATAAATACTTGTCCTATTATTGAATCTGCAATATTAATTTCTTAGCAATCAAGAAAACACCATACACAAAGAGTAAGAATATTTTTAGTGATTTTAAAATATAATTTTAAGAAAATCAAGCTAGTACCATTAATTTGGATACTAATCAAAGCCAAAATTGAAAATTTCTTTTAAGAACTAAGCAAGTTATAATTCATAGTTTTTTTGACTTCCAAAAATTGTTGTAAGCCATATAATTAAAAATATCATGAAAATAATCTCTGGATTTTTTACATAGTTTTTTATTCAATTCAATAGTGGCTTGATATTGTTCCAAATAATTTAAAATCACTACAACGCCTACAACTCCTTGTAGTAATAAATTCTGGAAAAAGTTAGCCTATGATTTATTAATTATTAATTTGCTGATAAGGCAAAACACGACGAAACCATACTTTTTCAAATGTTATGGTTTGCAATTTCTTTAGTCCAGATCTAATTTAGACATGTTTAAGCTACCTGTATGCACTTTTGAGGTTTTCATTTTCTTTAAAGAAGTTACTAAATCATCCATTGTTATTGGACGTACTGCGTCATGGTAAACATCTTCATCCCCGCTTGTACCAGCACGTGTAGCACTAAAATATTACAATATATTAGAATAAAAGCACGAAATTCACGCCAAAAAAAAAAAGATAAATAAACTTACTAGGAATTTCTTATGTAATCCCTCACACGGTATACAGATGCATTTCTACAAAGCTCTTGCAAATCTGATCCAGAGAAACCGTCAGTCATTCTTGATAGTTGTGCGATACTTATGTCATGTGCTATTGGCTCATTAGCCAATATTAAATTTAAAATTTGTGTTCGTTGTTGTTCATTCTAAATAGAGTGATATATATTATATTATTACAATTAAGAGAAAAAATTTAAAAAATAACTTATTTAGTAAATAAGAAACTTACAGGTAAACCAACATGAAAAGTTGCAGGCATTCTTCTGAGAATTGCTCTGTCTAAGTCATGTGGTCTGTTTGTTGCACCCATAACAATGACTGTACATGAAGGATCGGTTATCAAGCCATCCCACAGAGACATGAATTGTGCTTTCATCATAGCTGTTGCTTCATGATCTTGAGAGTTACGAGCTCTCAAAAAGGAATCTACATAAACAATCATACATCAGTTCCAAATTCCATAACGTTATAATTGAAATGGTATTATCAACTCACCAATTTCATCAATAAATATAATACACGGTTGAAGCTTAACTGCCAAAGAGAATACAGCAGCAGTGAGCTTCTGACTTTCTCCATACCACTTATCCGTTAATATACTGAGATCTAAGTTAATAAAACAAGTTTTAGCTTCTTTGGCCGTAGCTTTGGCGATCATAGTTTTTCCACATCCTGGTGGTCCATGGAGTAGCACACCCTGCAACGACCAATAAGTACAGTGAAAAATTAATAGATACGCATTAATATTTTCATTGAAATAATAACAAAGAAAATTGGACAAAGTCTGTACCTTGGGTGCTTGGGTCAATTGTGAATCTTCGAAGAGCTCTTTCCTTTGAATGGGCAGAATGACAGTCTCCTGCAGCTCTTGTATAACGTGCTCCAGTCCAGCAATGTTCTCCCAGGACACTCGAATGTCTTTAGGATCCACCAAGTGACTGGCAATCATCATCTCATAGTCAGTCAACTGCTCAAGATCGATGGTCCTGGTTAAGGCTACGGCATCTGTCCTAGCCAGTTTCCTCAATTGTTCTTCAGCCTGTAAACGTAAGCAACACGTTAAAACTCAGAGCCTTTGAGACAACGATAGCAGTGTGTAAGAATAAGAAACAAAAAAAAAAGAAAAAAATTCGCTGCAAGGTTATGTCACGAGCGCAACGAGGAGACTGACGCAATTTCGGAGCAAGCCTCGAGAGTGATACCTTTTTTTTGGCCTTGCGCTTCTGCTTGTTATTAGGGTCGAGCTGGTTCATAATATATTTCATGCTGAAGAAGCCGATAGCTGTAACAAAGGATAATCTCGCAACGAGCATAAAAATCTCGGTGCGAGAGAATCCCGATCCACCGGCCACGTTCATCCTCGTCGGAGCTTTCCACGCGCTAGCTCCTCGTCGACGATTTCTTCTCTAGCCACCTGATGCCTAGCTGTTAGCGCGCTGATTTACACGCTTATTTATTAACTGCACATCGTGCAAATTGTGTATGGGTTTTGGCTTGGTGTTTCCTCGGTTGCTCTTTCTCTCTACGATACACGCACATGCGCTACGCTGATCAGTCTTTCCCGTGAGATGTGCTGATCCCCCGTTTCACTGACTCAATGTGTGCACGAGTAAATGTATATTGCGTATATGTATAGCTATATTGAAAGCTTTGTTCCAGCAGAATATATGTATATATGTTTTGTAGTTTACAAAGTGCGAGTTGACTGAAGTGCCTCGCGGTTCCGTCGCTGTCGCTGTCACTGCGCATGCGCGCATTTCGAGATTACTTCTCGGTTCGAGAGATCGCAGCCGCATTGAAGACCGTGACACCGTGAGAGAAAGAGAGAGACAAAGAAACCTCCTTCGCGACTAGTTCAAGCTGGTCGGTCGACGAAGTAGGATTTGCGCCGGCGTGAGAGACTTGAGAAAAACAGGCGCCAACGCGTGAATCGTATAAGTAAGTGTTTTTGACTTTTTGTGCGGTTTTTAGCGGGTGGTTAACGCGTATACACAAGTAGTCTTAGGCCCTTTGCAACTGTACGTTCGCAGTACCCAGTGTCTATATGCAAAAAAACGTTAGGCAACCGTAACCGAAGATTTTTTCTACTGTCCACTTCGATTTTCGGTGAGTAAGTTTGCTTACTTTGTTATTGTGTACAGTATACTTAGACGATGATGACATCGTCGCCGTGATAACCAAGGTGTCCCTTTTTATTGTTACGTTATTCCACATTGCCGTTGCGTTTTAGAAAAAAGACGCCATTTTGTGAAAATTTTTTTGTTCGGCTAAAAACCAGCCTGCAGGGAACATTGGGAACAAAGCGTTTTCTTGTATCATAAAGTTCCGAGTTTTATATTCATATTGATATTACATGTTTTTGATAAGTCAAGTATACGAAAGCATTTTCTTATATATCATAAAGTTCCGAGTTTTACGTGTATTCATATTTTACATGTTTTTGATAAATCAAGTATACGAAAGAATTTTCGAAATTCTTAGAATTGTTTTCATCCTGGAAGTCGTATGGAATAAAGACTCAGTTGTTGACGTTTTTAGGATGTCAATCTAATCCGTGACTTGTTGGTTGTGGTCTGTTTTTGTGAGCAAGTGCTTCGAAAGATTATGTGAAAATAATTGAAGAGCTATTTGCATTTTCCTGTGGGCAGCGAGAGTGAGGATCCTCCCCCTCCCCATTCCGCGAATCTCTGTTCGCGCGAATCCTTGTAAGATTTCCTGTTAGCCCATATGTTGATTTTTTTAATAAGAATCGCTGCATACGATTTATACCTGTACTTTCGCTTGAATATTGGCATATTGTATAGCTCGTTCTAACAGAGCACCGCCGTTTAATTAATCGGGATAAAAGTTGCGCTGATGCCCTAATACGCGCACCTAGATCAGAGACGAGATTTTTCTTTCTCTGTTTTACAGTCCATCGCGGCCCAGTTAGTTTAATCGGCTTTAGTAGCAGTACGACTGTTTGTATTGGGTTTTACAAGTTATAATTATTTACCGTTATGCGTGACGTAAGACCTCTAATACAAGATAACAAAGCAATATGATAGCGCACCGCATACAACTAAATATTATTATTGCCCACAAAAAGAGAAAGTAATATTAAACAGTTTTACCTAAGATTTCATTTTATAAGTATATTTCAAATCCACTGATCGTGTTTCACTCAAGTTAAGAAAATTTTATTTTCACAATATATTGTCTAATTTTAAAAAATCAGTACTTATTACATCCCATACATCAAGCCATGCTCGCAAGTCCATTCTTGAGAAAAAAAGTCTGTTCCTTCCATGCTCACATATATAATAATATGAGCAACTACCTATAGGGCTCTCGCTTAGGCTGCTTTTCCTCGTAATATCCGCCTTAGCTATCTCTTCATAAATATTTAGCACCGCCATCTCGTCTCGGATTAAATAAGGCAACCCGTTTCGTGAGCGCTTGCGCGTTTCTTAAGAAGATATTACTTTTCATTATACGCGTTACTTATTTTTATGAATACAAAAGATCTTTCTTACTTTCTCCCTCTTTCTTTTTCTCTATTTCGTTGCAGTCGGTATGAATTTATATGCGAAAAGTACAAAAACAATACTCGTACAAAACAAAGACAAAGTTACTTATTAATGAAGATCTTGCTTTGTTCGGCAGGTAAAGTGATAAAGACGCCTACATTAAAATTAGAAAGCAAGACATAAAATCAACAAATCGATCCATTTATAGGCTTAAGATAATAGACTACATTTTCAAAATACGTTCAGTTGCATAAGAAGTGAGATGTATATACGCAACGTTGTATATACATAAGAAAAGCTTCACAGGCCGAAGGGCACACGCGTTCAAAGCAGAGAAAAATAGATGGTGGGATTTGCGTTTTTAAGTCTTTGAAAATAAGAGGCTCTTTCTTGGCTTTGTTTCAAGAGCTTTCTTTCTCTCTTACTCTTTCCCTTCCGTGCTCTTTCTCACGACCCTATCGTGATGCTATTTACTCGAGAGATTGCGGTAGCGTCGACGGTTTTACCCCGAGAATCGCGCAGAATTTTTAAATTGTAAGCCGCGACCCACGCTGCCCCCTTGAATGAGATATCACTGCCTTTTATTTTGCACTGCGCACCCCAAGACCTGAATGAGGATCTCAGTCTTTACAAAGATAACAATTCAGCTGCAACCTACATGGAGTGTATAAATAGGCGGGTGTATCCTTTTATTTCTATTGAAATTGTAATAGTGTTATTATCACTGCCATTATATGGGGAAAGGTTTGTTTCAAAATTTACGTTTTCCAAGTGGGAATAAAATCAAGGTGTGAGCTTGTGAAATTTAGGCAAGCCACGAGTCTTACACGGACGACGTCCTTCGTACCATCATATTTATAAGCAGCTCACAGTCTCGTCTTAATTATACGTGGTTTCGCGGTATAACGAGGGTCGGCAACATTATAACCTATGCCCCGTCGTCGGTGACGACGTAATGCATGGAAGGGACCGAACAAGTATACTCGGCTTGTGTTCTGCGGCCCACTTCTCTTAGCGCTCCTTCTCGGAGGGTATTAATTGTCCTCGTCTGATGTAATTACATTGTGGTTGTTAAATTTCCGGTATTAACATGATGCCACTTTTGCTCCGGGTGTCCAGAAGCCATCCCTTGGTGGTGAAAACAAAAAGATTGAAAGTAACAAATTATTCCTTCAGCACTTTTAAAGCCAGTCGAATCGAACTTTGGATTAAGCAATTTTGGGGTGTGTAGGGTTTAGCAATTTTGATTTTTAAACCAAATTATATTGTTTTTTTTCTTCTTTTTTAAGTCTTCAAGTATTGTTTAAAATTATTTTAACAATTTAGTTTCTCTTCCAACATTGCCCTTTTAAATTTATCAATTAATATAAAATAAAAAAAAATGTATCACGGTTTAAAAAGCCATTAACTAATCCCTAGTGAAAAAGCGTTAATCGCCCCTTTAATTTCAAAAAGTAGTTATTATTTTTTTTCTTAATCGGAAATGGCCCTTGACTAGGAGAGAGCGCGGAAAACTGGGGAGGGAACGTATAGGGTGGCAGGGGGCTGCGGAGACACTTGTGACCCTTTAGCGAGATAAAGGCTCTTGCTATATATGGGCCCTTTAAACGTGCAAAGCACCGTCGTCCCTCTCGTTTTCTTCTCGCTCTCTTTCATGCTTCTTCTCATGGTTGGGACAGTCGTAAAAGCACAAAATAACGTGTCTAATGGATTCGCCTACAGAAATTGAAAGGGGGAAAGTGAAGGACAACAAAAATAACCTTGCATTGTTTTATTTTCTGTTCTAGGTTTTATTTTCCTGTTAAGCAATTTTATGCTTATAATATAAAAAAAAATACAAATAGAGTCGTGGAATTACAATGTTTTTGTGTGACATATGCACAGTGGTTGTCTTGATTAAAACAGTATCAACACCTATATTTATTTACATTTATTTATATAAATGTCTTTCGCTTCGCGTTAATAGAGTTAGAATGGGCGTCACCCTTTTTAGAAAAATGGCAACGTTTAAAAATTAATACTCTGCAAATCATTTGTGTTAACAATGCAGTCATTTTATGTTTTGTACTAAATTTTAAAGTATGCTACGATCTAAGATCGTCGTCACTTAATTACATTACATTTAACTTTAATGGACGGATAATTAATGGCGCGTCATCAATTATTTTTCTCAATGAAATTTCTACGCACTTTCACAAACTCGGAATCACATGGACGGAATCGAGCTACACGGCATTTTCTCTAATACAGAGATGCATATAAAACATGTTACTTTTATTAGAAAAGTAATTACTTGAATATAATTGAATTATATTTTTACAAAGTCAGTATAATTATATGTATTTATAAAAGCTATAAAAAGTTAAAATATTTTACGTGCAATAATACTATCACAACAGGAAAAATCTCTTCATGATTTTTATATTCAAAAGCAATTGATCTGGATCTTTTTAAATTATTAGTAAAAGAGAAAGTTAAAAAAACTATATCTACTTGTCGTACTTGAATATTTGGTATTAGTTCGAGTTTAAACGATCCAAAATCTTTCTTGCCATCTTAATTGAAGGCAGTGTCTTCCAATTCAAACAAAAAGTAAAACACAATAAAATCGTTATCGGGCTACAAAGTGAGATTCGTCGTATTCTCTCGCCATGCGAAAGTAAAAAGGTACATGGTGCGTCGTTTTGTTGGATGCTGTGTTCCTGCCCTCTTGTTTCTTCTTCACTTTCGGTAGATCGATAGCTTGTGATTATATGAGGCACTGAGAAATCACTAGAGTGGCGAGAATCGTGCTGAAAGCCAAGCCGAGATTTGTGGCTGAGTTGCATGAATCTTCGGAGCATGAGCACTCCTGCCAGTAGACGCCGTTCTCGTAAACGCCCCAATTGCATACGCCTGTGACACCTGTGTTCGCCACGGAAGCGCAGCGACGGATCACCTGTCTCCATCTGCCATCCCCTAAGAGTCAAGGGTTAATGTAATGTTATAGTATTGTCATTGATGTTGCTGAATATGCAAATTGTTCAGCGAGCTGGAGTTCATTTAGTTCATACTATATTCTTATTTTAGTATATTTTTTTTCTTTTCGAAGCTTAGTGGGAATTGTATTTTTATTGATGGGTCATATAATTTTTCAAAATACAATTCTGTTTTCACTCCAACAACAAGTAATTTGTAATGTTGTAATGTATAGTGAATGGAAGAAATTAAATTAGAGGTTATGTTTCATAAGTTAATTTAAAATTTTACAAGGCCATAGATTAATAAAAAGATGATCCGAGTATATTTTGTGGGATTTTCTTAATGTTTTCTTCGTGTACTTACAAATAAATCCACGGGGACTCTGTTGGGTCAACTTAACACAGAAGGTACCAGGCATTTTCGATTCATCGCTATTGCATTCCACAGGAATGTGCCTTTCCTTGTCGAATTTTGTATAGGCACCACAGTTGTCTACGCCCTCCGGATCTGTGTCACTGCTGCACTGGTAGCACTTTATACCGAAACTGCCTGAAATACAAAATTTTTAATTAACAACAACTTTATTCATTTACGTGAATTCCTGAAGTATCGCATCATAATAAATCTAGTAGACAATTATAAAATACAGCACAGGCATAGCTCTTATTTCAAATTAAATCTAAAAAACATGATTTTCAATATTTTGAACGAATTTGTGTATATGCATGGAAACTAATATTCAATATGGCGGCATTCAACGATACGTGAATCACGTTGTTTTTTGATTGACTTAAAATACATTAATTGCTTTCTTAATATTAAATTTTTCTATTCATACCTATCGTGAGAAAGGTCAGGATTGTAAAAACGACGATAAAAGATCGTTGGTGGTGCAACATTTTTTGTTAGTCGAAAGATTCCAGGTAATACAAGAACAGCCTCGCGCGCGCGTACACAAACTTGGGACAGCACTGGTGTACGTCATTCTGATGGGTGTGTTCTCTCGTGCATGCTTGTGCCATCTCATGCGCGCAGGTTGAAGTGCGGCGCAGGGCCGCGTTTTACCTACTGACCGGTGTTGCACCTGATGCTTGACTGTTGCATTCCGGCAGGGGCCCAAGCGTTTTCTGTACTATAAATTTTTTGACGTGAAACATCTTCTGATAGACTAGAATTAAATAATTAATTTTTATGATCCTTTCTATTTCTATATATTCTCTACCTTTGAAAAAAAAAATATTTATCGAGCTAATAGATTTAGCATAATTAGTTATTTGAAGTTAACGAATTTAAAACAAAAATTAAAATATATATGTTGTCTAAGTATTTTTAAATAATTTCTAGACGTATGTGGGAGAGTGAGACACTTTCAACAATATTTTTTTTTATAAAACCAATATGTATACTACCACTCCAAGAGTAGTATATTATATACCAGTATTCTCAGAGACAGGCATAGGATGTCTTATTCTCTCTATTTTATTTTTTTCTCATCTCTCTCTTTGAAGTTGAACTGCTTAATAACCATCCCTGTGTCGCCGCTGCAACTTTGACTGTGCCTCCTTCTGGGTCAATCTCATTAAAATTAGCTCGTCTCAAAAAGAGATCCTATGACTTTCTGTCTCATTCTCCACAATACTGTTCTTTAGCATCATTATCAGTAGCACAAAAGCTGGAAGAGATTTAAGCTCTTGGCTAACGTATAGTTCGCAATTTTCGTCTTTCTTGGTCTTACACTACCTTAAATATATATAGTCTTCTTATCTATATATATATCAACCCATTAGTAGCTCTGAAAGAGGATTTTCGAGAGGATTTTCATAGCCGAGCTGATATGCACGTAATACATCATAAACACACAAAGTATGAGAGTTCCACTGTAAAGGAGCCCTCTGAATAGCGAACCAAGGAGAGCACGTGCGGTGGTAATATTCTCCATTTAGCTGTACTCTAATACATGCAATAGATGGTACGTGATCTCTGCCGCCGTATAGTGCTGCAAAAGTTCGAGTTTTTGAGAATGATGAATGTTCCGGCTTCTTCCTCCCTTTCCGTATATACGTGCCGCGTACAAGAAGCTGATGCGCTAGAAACGGAGAGAAAGGGAAACGCACGGATAATAGGATGAAAATTCATTTTTCTTGGAAGAAGGAATTTTTCTTTCGTTCATTTCTATAAGTTTTCGTGGCGCGTTCACGTCCTTCAACCCGAAATTTCATAAAATTTGAAAAACTCTCTCTGTCTAGACTATTGCCGACATACGAGCACGTACATTGCACGAGAGCAGTAGCTAGCTAGCGGATATTTGCCGTGGCCACCCCACGCGGGAATTGCAAATTTTGTGACAGCTTCTTGCTCGCGCGCACGTTATTTATTGAAAGCTGAATAGTCGAGCTACACTGGCAAACTTTACGCGTTGACCTATCGATCTTTCAGATACAGTTTTTCTGTATATTTGTATTAGATACTTTTTTTCCATAATAGAAACACGCTTTTTGGTTGATTTACTATAGTTTGATGCGCTTGCACATATATCAATCCATTCTGACGGATATAAAACATTAACATAGTAAAATCTAATATTTGCCTCAACACTATCTTGATAAAATTTATAAAATGCTCTCGTATGCTTCACGGTCCTTCTACCCTCCCCCGCATCAATAGCAGTTCGTTCCTCTTCCATTTCTTGTGTCACTGTCTTCCAACCACACGTCTCGTGCAAGGTATACGTATACATAGTATTCAGGCGTTCGAATATAGCAAGGAAGTAGCCTCGGCAACAACAGCAGAAGCCATAGGTACTGCGGTTTTTCCAGGGTGCTAGGCCAGAGGTTCGCTACCCACATCGTCCGATGAAATATTCAACGCGCCTCGGGCGCGCGTCATCATGGTTTTGTGGGTCTTGATGTGTAAAATATTAATGCTGCGCTGGCGCGTTAGAAATGATCAATTTATAATATCAGATGAAATCGTACGCAACTAATACATTTTATTAACCATTTATAATACCATCTAATATAAAGCGATAGAACGTGTTTCTGGGCTTTTACGAATTCAGCTGGGTATTTTGGCTGTTTGAGTGCAAATGACTTTACTATATATACTATATGCTAATCTTGCCTTTGATGCTATTATGCCGTTGCTATACTCTGGAATGAATACATGAATGAGGATTTTAAGAGTATTGCAAATAAAATAATTTCTTATTATCTTTTTTTCATGCAAGAGAATCTTATAAAGCAGATAATTATTCGTACTAGAAATACAGTTATTGTTAAAAATTACTTTACTAAAAAATGTACATTAAAAAAAGCTTCTATTAAGAAACGTGTGATTATTGCTCATCTCATTATTAACGTTGCACTGACGTTCAGAAAAATCTCATACATTTCCGCGGGAAATTTCTGAGGTTCGTAATTTTGATGCAACCACTGCACAGATAAAAACTCCCTCGAGCACGATGCTTTCTTGGTGTGTGAATTTACTCGCAGCGAGTTTATCATTTGAAATTTCGCCAACGAATGTAGCGCAGCTTAGTCCAAAGAGCAAAAAAAAAAGCGGAACACGACGAGTAGTTAGAGGAACCTTTGCATTTTTGAGTTACGCAAGCTCATTCGCTAATCCCTGGGAGAGAGAGAGAGAGTACTAAGCTGCTTTTTCTCACGGTGCCCACCTCTTCTCTTTGCTCCTGTAGTGTTTTTGCTGCCGCGGCTTTAAAGTTGTCGACATATTTCTACGAACGTCGCTGCCGCGTGTATTGTAGGTATATATGTTTGCGTGCGAAGTTTACTGTAGCAAAGTCGAAGGTATATAAGTGCGAATACGTCAAAGGTGGTGCTCGGTGATATAATAAATTGATGTAACGTGATATTACTATCAATTTGGGATATCTAATACATATCTACAAATAAATTAATTGCAAGAAAAATTATTCGAATATTTGACATAAAGTATAATTCAAATTTACCAATTGAATCTGCCATTAAAGAAAATAAGCTACAAAAGTAAGCTAAATCAGCTGATTCAATATATGGATTTTTGTAATAAACCGAGTGGTTCAACTATTCATATACATGCAGAATAATGAATATGTAATTTTAATCAGGCTTTAGCATAAGTCTACCGTTATGTTTGCCCGATCATCATTTTAAGAATTACGCATAAAAGCTACAGTATAAATTTGAAAGTAAAGTATTATTTCTTGTAAGATCTTAGCAATGGAGCTTCCGCAAGCGCATATCGAATTGAATGCAGTAGGAGGCAAGGGCGTTGGTAGAGCGTCTATTATCTATACACAACAACCTGTGCAGAGCATCATCAGATCAGTAGCAGAGCAGCGCTAGAGTCTGTTCTGCGGCTGATCCTCGCACAGTACCATAGTACACAGAGTGAGTCTGGGTATATTAACCGAGTGACAAGCCACTCCAGGGAGCGCAAGGACTATAAGGGCTATGTTCTCTCTCTCCCTCTCTCTGTATCTCGGTACAGCTCGTCGTTCATAATCGAGCGTCCTGAGCAGTTTGCTTTCCTTGAAGCTCCCTTGGTTGTCTGTCTGTCGCGGTTGCACGCACGCTATTATACCTATGCTGAAGTTAGACAGAGAACTGCACAGGACGTGTATACACATTTCCTCGAAGGAGAAATATTCGTCGCTGCAGTGCAAGATGATGATGCGACTATACGGCGTCTCAAGTGTTCTCGGGCTCCAATTAAACCGTGGTGACGTTGCTTGCATTTATTACCAATTTCCGGCTGAATCACCCAGGCAGTGTCTCCTTATACTGTATAACAATACTGAGACTTGGACCTCTCGAGCTATCGCGTTCAGATGCTGATACACCTTTGTCTTCGTGTCTTTCCTTTATATTGAGCGACTCCTCAGTTTGTGTCTATTCAGCCAAATGCAGTGGTAATCCGAGATCTATATAGACACACCTGCTGTGCAGTACGGAAGGCTGGATTTTTACGCCTGTTAAAATGGCAATCAGACTCCAGAGTGTGTTGCCAAGTCTGCGAGTCGTTTTTTTTTTGTTACTAGAGCGAATTCTGTATGGTGGATTTTCCTCCCACATGATAGTCTGGTAGTTTTCTTTTTTTTAATTAGTAGATTTTTTGTAACGATGTTTCAACTGTGAATGCGAGTGCATAACTTATTGAAATAATTCATTAGAGAGCGTAGCGGGAAGCTTTTTCCTCGTCGCGTAATGTGGCTTTCTGAAAAAAAGACGCGGAGCCTGACCTGCTTCTCGTCGAGGGCTTTTCAAGGCTCTGCGCAACGTGAAGTATACATGCGCGCACTACTGCAGATAGAGCGAGTAGAGCTTGAAAGAGGAAGGCGCAATCGGTTATAGTCCTCGAAGGAAAAGACGAGCGAGCGAGAGGAGAGAGACTGGCGAGCCTAGAGAGCACCTAGATAGTCTCTCGAGAGATTCCAGCTCACTCCTCTCTCTCTCTCCCTGCAAGAGCGAAGCGGGCCAAGCACTTGCCTCGTTAGCGAATCATTAGCGACTCTTGCTCGAGTCCGCAGCGAGCGACAGCGGCGGCAAGCATAATTGCTCGCAAACTCCTGCCAGCAGAGAGACGAGTCGCCGATTCCGATGCTGCTGAAACACGTCGCGGCTGGCTTTCAAGCCATAAAAAGCCACTTGCTTTTACATGCAAGCGCACACGGCTCGACTTTATATTTTTCTTCTTCTTTTCTTGACCAGAGGCATCGTATACAGCCTTGCCTATTTTACTTTACCAATGTTGCATTTAAATTTATATACCTATGCATATATACGATTTATACTGCAGTTACCCACCCACGAAATTTCGATTTTTGTCTGCTCAAGCACCCTCGAAGATATTTATAACTACCACGCAGTATACAATATCAGAGGTCGAAAAGCACGCTCAGCAGTTTCCGTGCAGAGTGTACGTATATAGAAAGTGTAATAGCTGAAATTCTCGTGCTCGGCCGAATTCTGCAGCGGAAGACTTACCGGTATACTGCAGCAAAAGCTTTCGACGGCGCGAACTTTTTAGCCTGGCTCCCTTCGCATCCGTCATGGTTTGAACTTTCTTCCAGCAGCTGCACATAAACGAGGTTCGCGCGCATAAATGGAATTTTTCAAGCTATTCTATCAGCGTTATATGCTACTGCTGCGGACGCGTTCGATGGCCTCGCGGCTCGAGATTTTCAATAAATATACTCTCTGTATATCTGTATATTCAGTAGTAGATAGAGAATGCAAAAAAGACGAAGTGGCTTATCCTATAGTCTATGTATGAAAATATTCTCTGTGTGTGCTTCTCTTTAATCTTCTTGCCGCATTTTGTACTTGTATTCGCAATTTTGCGCACGCGCGTGCTTTGTATGGTAATGTGACTTACGCGTTCGCAAATTTTCCCACTGATGCTAGTGGGCAAAATTTCGACCTTTTATTTTTGCTCCTTTTTTCTCGCAGGATGAGCGACATAATTAAAGCCTGGTTTTAATGCGCCTGCTTCTATAACTCGCACGTGAAAAATGTGATTATATGCATTTTTCACGACCAAGGATTGCTAAATTCTGAAGGTTTTTTCAGTTTTGTTTTAGCTTTAATTATTTTTAATGAGACTAATTCGACGCTTATTGTTTGTTTATTCAAAACCTGAGAGCATAAAATATAAAATAAAAATGTACAAAGAGCATAAATGAAAGTAGCAAAAAAGAGCTTTAACTACGCTTTCTATTTCTATTTGTGTTGACCAAAATTAGATAAATGTAAAATATAAAAGACAAATTCTTATGACGAGAACCTCTGAATACCGACTTTATATGCAACAAACAAGTGTATTATATTTAAATGAATTTATACCACTCTAATCTCAAAATCATAACTTTAAGATGATTATTCGGCTCTCGTGGTATGAAATACGGTTCAAAACTGGTGCGTAAGATGATGATGATGCTCATGTGACTTTTTTCACACTCACTTTTATGATACGAAAAACGTCAAATGAGCTAAATTGTATCTCTCTACTCCGAGTGAATAATTGTGGAAGGTAGTGCAATAAAGAGACACACAACAGAACTTCAATATGAGGGTGTATAGAAGTACACGAAGTTCGCTTCTCGAACAGGACTCCCGGCGCCGCGGTCTGTTCTCAGCCCTTCGAAGCGACCGTTGCCGCCGACCGCTGCAAAATCCCCACTTTTCATATTTTCCTAACCAGATGTCAAAGTGCATGACACATGCATCGACTCTACAAAGACTCATTTCTCGAGCCACAAGCAGCTCTCGACTTTTGGTTCGGCAATAATCCGCGCGCAGTCATAAAAAGAGGGCTAACCGGCCGAAGAACTGCGAGCTCGAATATCGCCGCTCGCACGCATACCCGCTCGACCCTCCGC
>UCOJ01001610.1:0-25457 GCA_900474305.1 Cecidostiba fungosa
CGTAGCGCCAAATAATATATCACGGTACTTGGAGGAAAACCTTGAAGCATTTTACGATAAAAAATTTGAGAGTAAAATTATTATTAAACAGTTATTTATTAAAAGAGTTTTTATAAACTTTAAACGGCTTAAAATTTTCAAAACATGAAATACCTTTGGTTTGCAGCGTAGGTTATCTATTTTAATACTAATATATTTATATTATTTATATTATTTGCCCTCCGGGCGGAAAACAGAATACGCATTTTACGCTCCTCGTGCAGAAAAATAGTATACGCACCACGGGAGTAAGTAAAGAAAGCCTCAGATCGCATATTTGTACTATTATATGCGATCTGAGACATTTTTTACTTTTACTCCCTAGGTGCATAATCTAGTATTATTCAAATTTTAGCGCGCTCTCATTTGCCGCTGAAAAACTAGCATCCATGAAAATACAACACGACTAGGATGCCCCCATTAAAACCGCTAATCCCGCGACACGACTAAATGCGAATTTTAAAGCCGAAATTATTAAAACTTTTAGAATCACGACAGATACGCACATTGTAAGATTATCACTCGTCGTCTCTCAAAGGCTACAGAACAATAAACGTTCGACGCACAAACAAGCCATAAAAATGGCAATTAATAGAGACCCGAAGCATGCACTAATGAGGGTCTGGGAAAAACCCAAACGCCGTTCGATGGCGCGCGGCGGACAAGCAACGACGCAGCGCAGGCCAGGTCAAAATGTACAGCTGATCTACTGTCCGTCTTACCACCACCCCAATCCAGGACTTGCTTCGCAGTTGCGTACTATACTTTTGGCAGCTTGAATAAAAGTAGAGATGCACAACATTATTCTAAGTCCTGCTTACAATTAAAAGTAGCCTACGCTATTTTACCCCAAATAAATCCAGCTAAGCTCAGATCCTTTTCTTCACACAAAAGACTGACATCTCATAGTTTCTAGCGGTTCAAATCTCGCGCTCGCGTAATACGCTACCAACTTTTCAGGCCTCACCGAGCCTGGAATATCACATGAGCGTGCGAAGTAATGCGTAAGCCCTTCCCATACCAAGTTTAGACACTTAAGCGCGATATTCGAGTGCCAATAAAATATTCAAATAAAACGTAGAAGCATATACGCACAACGTGTTTAGACCATTGTCACTAGAAATAATAGAATACTGTTCGACAGAAGAGTATAGTAATAAAAATTGAGGCCTAAGCTGGGATGACAATAAAACAAATGAGGGAAAACCCAGACACCAGCCGACGGCGCGGCGGCAGACAGAGGACATCAGGACATACAGCGTCAACAAGAAATGTTATGCAGTTTTTGGGGGATTTACTGCTTTCCACACCTCTTCAGCCATCGCCCCTCCCCCCCTTCCAAGACCCAAGAAGCTACAGAGAAGAGTGCAGAGGACAGCTGCTGGCACCCAGAAATTTAAATTCATAATTTATAATCATTTAATTTTGTTAAATCATCTGCACATTAAAAATTATAAAAAAAAAACCTTGATAACTTTTGTTTGCGCGCGTTCGCGTGTTCGAGGAATATCAAAATCAAAATTGGGTGCTACTAGCCAGCACCCAAAAATGAAACCTGCTTTTCGCTTAAAAAAGGCAGAATTCAATTAGGTTATTTCACTTCTGAAGTGATCGGCAAAGATGGCGAACACTGTGGGGTAAACCATTCCAATTGTTGTAACTTGGTTTGGATTAAATAAACTCAGTACAATCAATTTTTAAATTAAGAAAATATGCCAAAAATACCGGTTATGCTAAGATACTGATTGCATGATAAGCACATTTAATACGCTACCCGATAAGTTTTTTTATGATCAAAATATTAAGTGTCAAAACTTTTTACCGCATAATGACAATTAAATTCGCTATGAAATGATGAATCGTATTTGGGCAGTAGTACATTATACTAAGTAAATTAGTTTTTAATATTGTATAAATAATAATTTTTTATAGTAGCAATTAGCTGCAAAACGCCAATTCGGCTAAATTTTTTAGGTTAAACTTCACAAATATTTTGGCAATTTTATGAATTAAACAATAAGAATGGAAAATATTTATCACGATTTATGACGATGATAATTGTCCCACAGCTAAGCGGTTGAGAACGAATAACCCTGTGATGAGACTAGTCCAGTGAAATGCGGCAAAATTATATATGCGCCATTGCTTGTCCATTTCGAATATTGGAATGACTCGGAACCGATGCATCAGAACAGCCACAGGATCACAGCACAGCCGCAAGAGAGAAACAATAGCCTATCTCTCAATTCGAACTCTAGGCGTACCAGCAGCTTCACGAATATACCAAAGTCTCAAGTGCGTAACGACAGGTCGGGTATCAGTCACAAAAAGAACAGTAGCATACAAACAACCGAGCAGCAGCAAAGTGATGACGTATTGATCCGTCAAAAAAGTAGCTCGATAAATTCCAAGGAGAACAAGGATATAAACAATATTCGAGTTGCCAAAACTGTTACTCCCAAACCTATTGCGGCAAAGAGAAACAAACGAAAAGGGAACCCACCAGTACACGAGGCACCACAATTGATCACGCCGAGGATGAAGCTGCTTTATAGCATATGGAATAAACCAGTTAATTAATGTATGGTGTAAAATAAATTGTTAAATAAACTTATAAGTATAAAACAAAATCTGTTGGTAGAAAATGTGGCGAGCCGAAACTACGATGCGCTCGACAGATGTTCCGAAGCCGGACTTTTATTATAGGGCCCGAATAGCCCAATCGTCCGCTGCACGGCCTCTCGCCGAGCGGCCGGCCGGATTAAGTAATAAAACGTCCGGAGACATTAGGCATCTCTCGAGGGCAGCTATTTTCCAAACTTTCCACAGCGCCTATCCTCCCACTCTTCTCTACCCTGTTTGGGGTGCATCGGTCACACCGAAGCCCCCCTGAACCTCAGTTCTTTCCTGCTCCTCGATCTGTCAAGATCGAGACGAGCCGCTGTCACGCGTTATACGGAATTAAATATATACAACATAAATACCGAATTTATTGTAGTTAGATACCACCCTACCTACAAATTGGTGACCCCGACGTGATCCGCGACGCGACAGTGTAAGATTGTTTGTGCATTATAAAAAAAGTATCAAAATGCCTGACACTACCACGATTCAACCTGGCGGTATGAACCAAGACGACGAGTCTGATGGCGGCAAAGAAATACACGGGTTGACATCCAAAATTCCAGTCTTTTGGCCACGAAATCCGAAAGGATGGTTCCGCCGAGTTGAAGCATTATTTAAAGCTTCAAACATAAGCACAGAGTCGACAAAATATACCCATTTAATATCGGCGTTGGACGAGGAGTACGCGTCCGTCATCGACGATGTACTTGACGATCCCGAGAATGAAGGCAAGTACACCAAAATCAAGGAGGCGTTGATACAACGATTATCGGATTCTGATGCTCAACGGATCCAAAAGCTCCTGGCCCCGCTTAAGATGGGAGATCAAGCACCATCTCAGCTGCTTCGGAAAATGAAGACCATCGCCGGCGATTTGAAGGTAGCGGACGACCTGCTCAAAACGCTGTGGCTCAGCCGTTTACCGAGCGACACACAGCGAATGCTTGCTACGGTAAGCGACGATCGCGCGCTCCATGACCTCGCCTAGACGGCGGATCGCATCCACAATGTGTCACCGAGCGGCTCGCAGGTAGCAGCAATTGCAACGAGCGGTTCCGGCTCAGACGTTGAGAAGATCCTCAGGAAACTCGAAGAAATCGACTCGCGCGTACGCCGCATGGAGCAGCATCGAAATAGCCAAAATCGTGGTCGCAGCCAGAGAAGAGCGCAGACGCCAGCAAGAAGCAGCTCACGAAAACGAGAAGATGCGAGCGGTGAAAAAGAATTTTGTTGGTATCATGCAAAATTCGGCGAGAAATCTACGAAATGCCGCGAACCATGCAAATGGAATGCAAAAAACTAGACCGGGCGTCTTTGATTGCGGCAGTCGAAAACGACCCGGGAGTGCGCCGCCTTTTTGTGAGTGACAAGAAGACAAAAGTTCAATATCTTATTGATACCGGAGCTGAATTGTGTGTCTTCCCACGAACTTTAATACGCGGTTATCGCGAAAAATCGAAGTACGCCCTATTTGCAGCAAACGGCTCCGAAATCGCGACATACGGTGGTGAAGTGTTGACTCTCGATTTCGGACTTCGACGAAATTTTTCTTGGCGGTTCATAGTCGCAGACGTCGACCGACCAATCATTGGATTTGATTTCTTAGCATATCATAGCTTGCTCGTCGATCCACGAAACAGACAGTTAATAGACAGTGAAACGAGGTTTATCTCAACCGGAGAAAATGTCAGTGTCGCGGTAGAATCGATCCGAGCAGTTCACGGAGACTCTCCGTACCATAAACTACTTGCGAAATTTCCGGACATCTGCAAACCGCCCGGCGTCAACCATCCAGTGAAGCACAACGTAAAGCATCACATCGAGACGACGCCCGGTTAAAATCTTTCTCTCGTTATTTATCATCGCACTTTCTCTCCGTCTCTCTCTCATTAGCTCGCTCGTTTTGTCCGCATTTTTGTGAGCCACACCTTTCTCTCCCTCGTGTGCCGTTTTCCTCTCTTTCTCTCTCTCTCTCTCTCTCTCTCTTCTCTCTCTCGTATATAGAGAGCAAAAGCTGGTGGTGGTAGTGGTAGCAGAGTTGCTGAGTCAGCCGGAAGAAAGTCGAAGAACAAACTCAAGGCGAGACTCTGGCGCATTTCGCCACGTAAGACACTAACTTTATTAGCGCCGACGTGCGGACTCATGCAGGAAGGAATGAGAAAGTAAGAGAGAGAGAGGTAAGTGTGTGTGTGTGTGTGTATATACAGTGTTTTGGAGGGTAAGTCGCAGAATGCCCCGGACTCCGAGAGAGAAACTTCATTAAACGCCGAGAGAGCTGCCGTTGCTGCTGCTGCTCTTGGTGACTCGATTTCTGCTGCTGCTACTACTCGGGGGCTATTTCGGAGTTCTGATTTTTCCCTCTGGCTGGTTTTTTCAATCTCGAGTTTCTCTCACATTTTCGTCGAGATGAAATTATATAGTTAATAAGTCGTGACCGGAAAAAAGAAGCCCGAAGTGTAATGATTTAGCTCCAGTGAATATGCATCAGAAAAATAATACTGCACGATCGCGAACAGTAATCTTGAGTAAAAAAAGAATCAAAATAAAAAACATCAAGTTAATCTACTCACCGGACTCCGAGACAGAGGGACTGCCCGCAGACCTATCGGAGTTCCTGGAGCTGCCTGTGGAGCTGGTGGATGATGCAGTGCCCACCGAGCACTCGGAGACGCTTCGCCTCTTGGACAGCATAGCCGCCGCGGCTGCTGCAGCCGTGTCACAGGACGACGCTACTGGAGCTGACGAGCTGAGCCCATGTAGCCCATGCAGACCCGCCGGCTGACCCGTCAGCTGTTCGAGCCTGCGCCTCAGGAACCTCTGCTCTCGGGACAGCTGTTCCTTGTGCACCGCGTGCTTCCTGTCTCGCTCCTCCAGACTCTACGAGAAACAGACAAAACGTGCCGTTGTAGCTTCTTTTCTTTTTCGGTAAGGAGGAATCTACTTCTTCCTGTATGTGCGCTTGAGTCACGCGATCGGCTGTACCCGGTGGGTTGGTAATTGTTATATGGTATATAGGTTATCAACGATACGTTTTGCTTCTTTGCGACGTATAAGTAGTATCGAGATGCGACGTACTTTTTAAGCAGGACACCCGGTATACGCACGTGCAGAACTTGTGCCACAAGAAAGTCATTACACTCTCAACAGGACGTTAACAATGGTTTTACTTTTCTGTATAAACATGCCCTCTTTATGCTCCCACATTCATGTAATTTTGCGAAAGTGATGCTTACCTTCTAACCATTGCGCTTGCAATTATTCCGGCGACTTCTTGAGTCACCGCAAACAAAATTGCTTCGGGGATCAACGGTAAATGAGGTTAATCAAGTTTAATAAAGTATCGCTCAAAAAAAAAAAGTCATCTAACAGATCATTTGACCGCTTCATCCGAGATAATACAGACGACCGTTGTCTCGATGCCCCAAGACCTCGTCGAGAAGAAGCCGAAAAAACGAAATCAAAACCTGATCGTGCTCGGCTCTCAGTGCAAATTCCCGAGATCGCAGTTGCCGGTAATTGCGCGGCTATGCGATGAGAGAGGCCCATAATTGCTTTCCTTTGTATTGTGGGACACGCCATTTCGTAACGCCAGACCGACGATCGGCTAGCCAGAAAAGGGGCTGGTCAGTTCCGGCCCCGCAAGGGCCTGGGGGAGAGAGAGATCGCGGCTTAATAGACAATGAGAGCACAAGTCTCTCGACGATTTAGAAGCATGAAAAATTACATGACGATGTGCAAACTTAATTTCGAAACTGCACTGAAAAAACTGTTCTGTAAAAATTACTGTCTGTTCGGTAAACATTACAATACTGTCGACTAACGCAGCGATAGACTGTGAAAAAGTATCAAAATTTCTAGATTTTCATATAAATTTTACTTTTTAGGTGAAACAAGTATGTTCCTTTACTTATACTTCATAGGGACGATTCAATTTATTGAAACCAAGTGATACGCATGACGGCGCAGTCGGTAAAGGCTTCGCCTATAAAACCAAAGGTCGTCAGTTCCATCCCGAGTCAAGTCAGGTTTTTTTCAAAGTAAAAAATTAAAATATAATTGATTCAAGAACATTGTAGAACAATATAAAAACAGTTAACACATGAATATTATCTCGTAAAAATTACTAGATTTAGTCTATGGCCCTGATACTTGAAAGCATTGTAAACGTTACAATACCAAAATGTAAAATACAACCCTGAGTTTACATTCGAAAGATTCTCTTTAAAAAATGGAGTCTGAAAAACTTCGTTCTCTAAACACATTTTGAGCGAAATAGTAAAACGAAGTGTGCTCCAGAACGAGCTGAAAAATTCCAGTCTCGAAAATTTGGTATCTCTCATCCCATTTCAGCGCAACACAGTAGTATTCCACACGAAGAACGTGATCGGAAAATTTCGTCGTGGAAAAAAGGGGCTGTAACTGTAACTAGAATCTGGATTCGATTATTCTCGGCGACACTCGGAGACACAAAGGATTTTAGATTCGAGTTGGATTCGATCGTTCACCGACGAAATGACGCTCCCCCTCCAATGTTGCGATGTCGTCGAGTTTGCTGTAAAATATCGTAGGACTCCGATCCGACTGATTAAACTTTTTACACGAGAGGTATAAAACCTCCCGAGTTTATTTCGCGTGATCGGACGATTTTACGCGAAGCTGTATCTTGCTCCAATGTTATAGGATGGGTTATACGTGCGAAACTGTATAGTGGAATGTTGAGAAATTTAGAGAAAAATTCGGTTGCATGGTATTGTATTTTTTTTTTTTTTTTTGTTAAATTTAAACTCTCTACACTTTAACCAACGAACGCCACAGAGAACAGAGCTTGTAGTTTTTCAGCGCATCTTCATTTACCAGACCACAACGATCCAGCAGTCAGAAAAAGCTCAATGCATATATATCTATATACACGTAGAAGCACCTAGTATATGTGCATGTAGAGATGTGCGAGCGCGTGCACTTGGCGTCGGCGGACGCTCGGGTCGTTTGAACTTTACGAAGCAAACGGAATTACGTCCGCTCGGAAAATTACGAGTCGCCGCGTTATGTACACTGCCGCGCTAGGACAAGAGCGTGTAAAGGGAGCTTGGGATCGACATACACACACGACGCGATGGACAAGGCGAAAAAGGGACAACGACACTGAGGGACAAGTATATGTGTATATGGAGTGGATGGACTGCTTTTTTCAAGGGCATCGTCGGTTTTTAGAGATGAATTTCATTGAGATAAACATCTGATGAATGAATAAACGAGAAAAGTTATAACAAATTTTCTCGATGAAGAGAAAGAAATTGACAAGTCTTTCCAGGATATATGAAGCCCATCTTCGGTCTATCGATATCAAGCGTTCCAGAACTTCCTGGACTTTGAACTTCGCCGGAAGGGATATACCTATACTTTCGCTCTCTCACAGTCTAACTTTTGAAATTTCATGCTCCGACTATATGGGCTACAACAGCTGCTTTCTCCTCAAAACTTCCCCGCAGATAGAGAGAAAAGTGTATATCTATATACGCAACTTCCACATAGAGAAAAAGAGAAATATTAACGTAAAGAAGACAAACGGCGGCGTCGTGCAGCTCGGCAGAAAACAAAGAGAAACGGTGCAGCGAAATTTCGAGCCAACGCACACCTGAGGAGAGAGAGAGAAAGAGAGAAGCTGCGAGAATTTCAAAAGGTCTCTCTGACAGTGCGCCGAAAAAATTTCCATAAAAATGCGCGCGGAATTTTCGCCCTCTTCGCTTTTGGCTCTCTCTCTCTCTCTTTCGGTCTGCGTGTACGTTTACTTCGGACGGGATAATAAAATGAAGTGAGAGCGCGCGCGCGAGTCTATTTGCGTCGTCGAGCTTTTTTCTTGCAGGGCAAAAAATTTCATTAAAATTTCGCCTAATGTTTCGCCGGGAATATGGCGTAACGAGAAACTTTAATTAGAGAAGCAACGGGATCCTTTGCTTCTCTTTTTTGTTTTTTCCACTACTTCGTGCGACTCGACGTTACTAGTTTTCCAAGTATATTTATCAAAAATATCATACGTTTATTTCCTGCAGCTCTCCGTACCCATGCAACGAAGCAGACGTATAAACATTCACCGTCTGTGTGTGTGTGTGTGTGTCGTCGTCGGGGCGGGAATTAAAGAGCCGAAACCGCACTTAAAAGGTTCTCTCGGAGAGACACACGGCAAATAGCCGGTGGGTTGGAGGAATTTAAGAGTCGGTAAAAGAGGAAAAGTCGCGGCGGCATCGGCCAAAGTACAAACGCACTAATTGCGGTGTGCTCGCATCGCTAATTGAGTTTTCAGAGTTGCTTTCATTTTTCGACTCGAAATTAAAGTCTCATTCCTTTTATCAAGTTTATACGGCCGTTCGGTGAAAATTAACGGCTGGGAGTGTGCAGTATATACTTATTCTTTTTTTTTCTCCGGTTACAATATCCCGTGTGTAAAGAAGTTGCTGTTAAAAGACGCAATAACCGCGCGCGCGCGCGATGAAATTTCCACGAGAAAGAGAGAGAGAGAGCAAAGCTATATATTTCTACTTAACCGTAAACACAGATAAGCTCCCACCGACGAGCGCCGAGCACATAATATAATGCGGCAACTCGTTCACCGGCTAACCCACATAAACATCCCCCTGTGTACGTCGCTCGTAAAAATATCGCGATACGAAAATATGGCAGCCCTTGTATATCTGATAAATCGAAGCCGATTCTTGAAGAGGCTCATCGAGGGAATAGGAAGAGTTGCGAGGGAACGAATTTATAAAAAAAAGCGCGATATCATTCACATAAGTCTGTCTTATATACCGCCTCTGTGCTTTTTTCTCTCTCCACCTATCGTTCTCCTTCAATCAGCGTTTATCTCGCAGTCGTCGACCCCCTTTTTCCTTCCATAAACTTCAGCTCTTGTACGTACGCGAGTCTCGAGGGAAGCTAAGGAGGTTCTACCGGTAATAGAATTAACATTATAAGGTATAATTAAAATTTCGTATATAGGTAAATTTCGTATATGGTATGTCAAAACATCCACATAAAATTTCAGAAGAGGCTACATGGGATAGGGAAATTGGGAAATTGCAATTTCGATCTATTCATTTGTGTATTATAGAGCATTCAACATTACGATTTTGTTCAAATTTTTTGCAGTTGAACATTATTTTCTTCTAAAAAATGTTGTTCATGGGCTCTAATTTATAGTAAAAATTCACGGAACACAAAAAGCGTACATTAAACCTCAAAAAACGAGTCAAATCAGCGTCGGTATAAAACTTTTCATAGATAATTAGGATAAATAGAATTGTATAAATAAAATGTATAGTCATTATTTTGTGTAAGTTCATCTGTGCAGCTACTTCAGCAAAGTATATTTCGCGAATAAACCATAAATAAAAAGGGAGCAGATTTTGGATACTGCACTTACCGGTATTGCATATATAGTGCATTAGAAAAAATTTCAAAATCACGTTGGATGAAATAAAATATGATAAGGACTGTCGCCCCGTCCGAAATCGAAGTGTCTTTTCGCAAACGAAAAAAAAACGCTTAATGGACAAGAGAAGAAGCTCGGTATAAGGGAAAAAAGATAACAAAAGCGACGCGCAGCAGTAGTTGCCTGCGATTATTCATTTTCAGCTCAGTCGGGAAAAAGTGCGCTCGAAAAATCCCCCCCCCCCCTCCCAAGAGTCGAGCGTATTTTTCGCGCGAAATTGCGCCTTAATGAACAGAATGGACGAGGAGAAACTGCGCTACTAGTACTGCCAAGAGAAAGAAAGGGAGAAAAAGTACGCTAAGAGCCGGGCAGAGAGATGGAGTTAAATATATACTCTCTCTTTCTCTCTCACTCTCTCCGAGAACTAAGTCTCTAAGCTTCGCATATTTGAATTCACATGAGAGGATCCACACAGATAATGTGCACGCGCGAAAAACATGGTATGTATGTGGCTCGACTTCGTTTTTCTTTTACGACTGATGATGATTTTCGGTAACGCTTGGTGTATTAAGAATTTAGTAAACACGTTCAATGCGCAGTGTATATAATATAGCGCTCAGTGTGTATATTCACACATCGCAAAACGCTGATACAGCAGCAAGAGTCAACAACAGCCACCCACAGGCGCTGCACACATGGCTGATCGGATGATCCTCAATGTCACTGTCGTAAAGTGTTATGTCATCGCGTATATATGCGGGCTTCGCACACGTCAGTTAGAATTCATCTCTTCCTTTCTTTCTATACTGCATACGCAACAACACATATACCGCACAGCCGATAAAGTGAGAAAGAGAGAGAGGGGGGGGGGAGAAATAGATATAAAACGCACTGATCGATCGTCGCTGGGGGTACTAAGCACAATGTCGGAATGTTTAATTGCACCGGCTGTAATCCGGTGTCGTCGGCTTTACGGGAGCTAGTTGCTGCTGCAGCGTCATGCACGTCACGAACAGAGAGAGAACGGACGCCGCTTATGTGGAGATGGACGACAAATAGCGATAGAGAGAGGAGCTTGTGGGCAAAGGGAGTAGAAGCTCTGTGTAGAGGATTGCCTGCGGGTCAGTGCTTGCAGCGGATGGCTTGATGATGCGACGCTTGAAGATTTTCTACTTGGTTTGAACATTACGAATATCGACTGATTAAAGCAAGCCTTATGGGCTGCATTGCTTTCTCTGCCATCAAACAAAAAGCAAAGTATCCACTGATGCAATATCCACTGATCCACTGATATTCAAACCTAATGCACCATCGCCATAACCGGCAGTAGCACATCTGGTCCAGAGAAGGAAGATAGGCTGCACGCACACGTGCTGCAGTGTACAGCGTCGATATATACACGCGCGCAGCGCGCCCGCAGTATTGACGCGCCACAAGCCTCTACACGGCCAGAGGCCAGGATTGTGGGGAAGGAGGAGGGCTTTATCAATATAACACCGGAGCTGCTTCGTCTCTCGGTTCGCTTACTGATGCGGATTCCGGCTAATTATGCAGGCGACAGTCAGAGCTTTGCCGGGCATCGACGCTGAGACATCGGTTGCCCGTTTTGCCTCGATGATTCCACTCACTCTCTCGAGATTAACACAACGCTCTGAATATTTCTCGAAGCTTTACATCAATTACACAGTCTGTAGAATTAACAAGAACAACAACACGCTCGTCTAATCTCATTCGACGAGCGAAACTTACGAGCGTTACACATCTCGGAAAATACTCTTGCTTAGCTCCAACAGCGAAGGAAATAAGAGTAGACAGAGAAGCGCGGGCGAGCGAGCGAAATTTATTTACCGTCATTAAGCGCACCTCAATTAAACGAGCAAACTGTTCTCTCTGCTGCTGTTGCTGCTGTTGTATAGACGCATAGATGCATAGACACAGACTCGACGTGACGTAACACCCCCGAAAGTTTTAGCGAAACTCTAAAGCCGTTACCGCGCCGCATATGCAAGCAGTACTAGCAGCAGTAGGAAAGGACGGAATCGGTAGACAAATAGCGCAACAACTCGAGGGAGAGACCGTGAGAGAGAAGTGAGACAAACGAGAGACGTGCAAAGACGCACATAATGCGACGCAGACAAAAGACTCGGCGATGCGTGCAAAAAGCGGCCGAGGAGGAGAGATCTGAGCGCAGCTCTGATGAATGAGCGCGAGAGTTGTAGAGTAGGGGGAGGAGGAGAAGAACTCGAGAGGGAGGGAAAAAATTCAGATGCTCGAGAGTGAATAAATCGGGAAGCTGATGAGGCAGCTTTGCGTTTGATAGTCTCTTGATTTTGCATAAATTATTATTGAATTTTTCTAGTACGAAAACGCGTTCATTTATTTATCATCATTATTTCTTTGTAATAAAAGACGAAAAAAAAGGATCGAGAGAGGCTGGAGAATCAAAGGGTTAGAGAGCATCGAGGGGTCCGGAGAGAGCAAGCAAGTGCGAAAGAGCATGATGGAGCGAGGTATCACGCGTCGGCGAGAACGACGAGAGATAAAACTCGACGAGGACAATGGGAGAGAGACCGCCGCGCGCGAAACACGGCACCGAGGGCGGTAGCGCCGGAGCATTAGGTAATGAATATTCCGTTGTTGTTCTCCGACTCGTACTCCCCCCCACTAGTTTCTCTCGCGATGAATTGTCGCCCTTTCAATGGCGCCTTTATTCTGCAAATGAAGATTTTTTTCCCGTCGAATCCTTATCAAAAAACAACGCCGTTATAGAATCTTATCACCAAAAGTCTGCATATATATCGAACGCGTATTACTGGCCATAAACATGTTCCTATATACAACGCATGTGGAACCGCAGAGAGGAGGACTATGGCGCGATGCACAATGGACGCGCAGTTAGTAAATTACAGACTAGCACTACCAGTTGGAACAATGCTATTGCTCTCTTGCCGCGTTTGCTCTATCTGCGCGACTCTGCTCGACTGCACCGCTCTCGTCCGTTCCTCTTATCGTTTTTCGCGCGGCTCTGACTTGAATCCTTGATTGCTTCTCTATACTCACATTATATCAGCCGCTTACTCGATTTCATCCATTATATTCCAAGTTTCGTCATTTGCGCGCAGAAAATTCAAATACGGTTAATGTTGATTATTGCCGCGGTCAAACCTATCTCTCTTGGGAAGGGACACAGTAGCTCGTAAAAGTTTATACGACTGGGCGAGCGAAGGGAGCAGACGACACTACTACTAGTAGTAGTAGTGTGTGCGTGTGTATGTATATAAGATGCGGGAGAACGTGTTTATATGCTTGCACAACGTATATACTTATTGGACCCTGATCTGACAGGTCACAGAGAGCTTGGGGACCCGTAAAAGAGTATTTAAGGGTAAATCTGAAACGATGGAGAGGCCATGAGTTTTGTGACCTATGGGATGAAGTAATTAAAATTTATAGTGTGCGATGGCAATGCTTTTTGTATAAAAATTCTGTATTTATCATAAGAAAGAGGAAGCTCGAGTTTCAGACTCGCGAAGAAAGGTGAATATTATGTACGTGAGCGTAAAAGTAGCAAAACTAACTCTGATGCAGATAATTCGGGGGCCGGTCGAGAGAATTTTTATGCCCCCTCGGTAACGCGGAAGAAAACTGTCAGAAACAGAAAACTCCGTAATACTTTCCTCCTCCCCTTTGCGCATAAAATTTGAATGGCCTTAACGCGCGAAAAAGTGTAAAAGCGATACTTTAGCAGCAGCAGCAGCAGCAGCAGCGGCAGAGTCTCGCCCTCCTCGGAGTAAATTCAATGAACATACAGGTAGATGCAAAGTGGAAAGTCGCCAAGTTTCTTTCGCAGCGAAGCGGAAAGTCTGGGACAGTTTTCGGCGAATACTTAGGCGCGCTGCTCTCCACCTTCCTCGAGCTTTATCGAGCGTAAAAATATCGTTCCAGCTCCCGAGAGCGCGTCTACTTAACAAAACGAGCTTCGTCCTTCCGCGTTTTCTTTCTCCTCCCTTATGCCAGAGAAAGAGCAGCGATAGAGCCGAGCGCGCGTTTTAGGATAATGGCCGGTGTCGAAAACACACACGTGGAGGATGGATACGACGAGGGTGAGAGGTAATCGTGTTTTTCTTGTTCGCTGATGGCTGTTTTTGAGCGAGGGAATGATTTTTCTTCGCGAGAGTAAGAGAGAAAGAGAGGGAGATGTATCTCCATCGTATAAGCGTGTATTAAGATTACAGAGAGATTCGATGTTAATGAGGATAAGTTTTCAGTGTATTGAGCAGAAAAAGAACAAGCCATTGATCGGCACTTGAGCGTATAACGACCCTTCACTTTCGTCAGTCGAGCCATAACGCGGGGATAACCAAACAACAAGACGGCTGCCAGACAGACAGTGCGAATCGGGAAAATTTAACATCCGCGTCGATTATCGCCCCCCTTCGCGAGTATAAGGGCCCATGAAAGAATTGCCAGCACTGACACAGCGGTCCTGTATCGTTGGAATACTGGTAACCATAGTTCCGTATGCCAGTACTCGACCAGAGCCCGGCCCAAAGGCGAATTGATAAGAACGGCCCAAGCATTGGGAACAAGTCTTGCCCCCGTATTGCTTGCCTTGTTACATTATTTTTATGAGTTTTTAAGTACTGGTCGAGTATTGTTTGCCATTTCGGACTTAGAATTTAAAAAAAAATCACCGTAGCGTTAAAGTCAGATTCATAACCTCTCTCATAGCCTCGTAAGTTATTGAATAGTTCGTGTGTGTAAATATAATTGTTTCAAAATGCCAAAGAAAAGCTATGAATACGTAAAGAAATCAAGAGCTTTAAAGAAACTAAAGAGCTTTAAAGAAAACATCCTGCTCTATTAAATCGACAAAAATGGACAACAAAAATGCAGCATTTCAAAATGACAATGTTTTAATGAATATAGAGAAAAGCATAAATATTGTGGATGCAGACGACCTGAGAGATGACGAACAAAATAAC
This sequence comes from Cecidostiba fungosa, assembly GCA_900474305.1. NCBI lineage: Eukaryota > Metazoa > Arthropoda > Insecta > Hymenoptera > Pteromalidae > Cecidostiba > Cecidostiba fungosa. The sequence goes on from UCOJ01001610.1 coordinate 15,076, forward strand.
AAGTTAACTTATCAATATTCCTTAAAATTGTATGTAATTTTCATAAATATCGATTGTTATTGAATTTTTTTACATGTACAGGATCGATTTTAACCTTGATTTTGATCCTTGCATTACGAGCAGCAAAGATAGTGTTTCATCTACAAATATAAACAGTAGTTGTATTTTTTCAAGCAGTGATGTTTCAACTTCTGATAAGGTTAAATTTCCACAGGTACTTGAAAATAATTTTTACACATCATACTATTTTGCTGATTTGGGTACATTATAAATAAACAGTTAGTACTTATGTATATATATGTATACTACTATTGCAGGTCGAAAATAGTACACATGATGTTTTAAGTCTCAAAGAGAAATTACGAAATTGGAGTATAGATAATATATTCACTTTGAGAAATTCTACAATTACAGAATTGTTAAAAATATTACATAATGAGGGACACACAGAGTTGCCACGCACAGCCGAAACGCTGTTGAAAACTAAACAATTCTCAAATGAGGTCAAAATCATTGAAACTGCTAAATCAAATAATGGAATGTATATATATTTTGGAATTACTCATGTTTTATCTTTGATGATTAAGCCGGACATTTACGAAGAAAATCAAATTGAAATATTAGTGAATATTGATGGGATGCCTATTTACAAGAGTTCTAACAAACAGTTTTGGCCTATATTAATCAAAATTTATCATGAAAACTATACGTGCAAACCTGGAATAGTTGGTATTTATTGCGGCGATTCAAAACCTAAAAGTATAAACGAATTTATGAACGACTTTGTTGAAGAGACGAATCACTTAATGAAAAACCATGTAACAATTCAAAACAAAAAGTATTATTTCTGCATCAAAGGGTTGATTTGCGATACTCCTGCAAGGGCAGCATGCAAGTGTTGCAAAGGACACGGTGGCTTTTTTGCGTGTGAAAGATGTGAAGTAAAAGGTGTAACAATAAATAAAAGGCGAGTATATAGCCAAACTGACTGTGAATTAAGAACAAGAGAATCTTTTTTAAATAAAACCCAACCAGAGCATCACAAAAAAGAAATCTCGCCTTTAACACGTATTTCTGACTTCGATCCTGTGAGGCAAGTTTTTCTAGATTCCATGCATTTGTTTAATCTTGGAATTATGAAATCTTTGTTTGAAAAATATACGGAGGCTGGTAACTCAAACAAGCTGAGTACAAAACAATTAAATGAACTAAACGATTTATTAAAAACTATGAGTGCTGGTATACCGACAGAATTTCAACGAAAGCGTTTTGATTTAAAAGAAATAAGTAATTGGAAAGCCACACAGTACCAGTTCATCTTATTGTACGCATTACCATTCTTATTTAAGAAATTTATATCGACAAAAAAATTCAAACATTTACTCCTTTTGTTTGTATCAAGTCGCATACTCTTTAGTCAAAATTTAGCCGTTCCGTATAGTCATTATGCAAGATCACTACTTAAAATATTTTTCAACTTAATGCCAACTATGTATGGAAAGGATACGCAAGTAATGAATTTTCATAATCTCATCCATGTAGCAGACGATGTAGACTATATGAAAGCGCCATTGTCAGCCTATTCCGCATTCCCATTCGAGAGTTGCTTGGGTCAGATTAAAAAATTGATTCGAACTCCGAATAATCCGTTAGTTCAAGTTGGTAGACGTTTACATGAAATTCAAAACGGAACACCAGAGTTTATAAGTAAAAATTACTTATTCAGTGAATTTTTGAAAAAAGATTTATCTTTTTCGCATTCACTATCATCACTCGGTGACGAATGTGAAGTTTTACAAGTTAAATTCAAACAGTCCATTCTTACAACAAAATCTCCTAACAACGTTGTGTGTTTTGCCACAAACACAATTTTTGAAATCACTAAATTATTTGTTATCGAGAATCGATTAAAAATTCAAGGATACGTTTTACATACGCAAAGTGCTTTTGAGTATCCATGCAATTCTACATTCATTGGAGTAGAGCAGATCACTCGTAAATCTAAACATTTAAGAACTTTTTATTGCAGTGATATTACTAATAAATGTTTGAAATTAACCATTGGAGGAAGATCATATGCAATCAAAATGTTACACATGTAAATTTATCATCTACTGAAGACGTTTAATCTAGCATTCTAAAGTCTGAATTTTGTTAACGTAAATGCGATTCGAACAGTACATACTTCATGGTAGTTCGTTCGGCATGGATCGAGTCTATCAATTGTTTATTTAGTCAACGAAGCGTCAGTGAAAAAACTTACCCCGATAGGTTAACGATGGAGCTTCGGAGTACTACCAAGTTTATTATTATTAAGTTTGAAAAATATACCCTAAATGGCAAGAAGATCGTTGATTTAGTTCCACGAACGTGGGTATATAATACTGGAAAATCATGGTTTTGCTATTATCCACCGGAGGAGCATTATTTATCCCTACCAGCTTGGCTCGCGTCTGAGAAAGAGGCTGACTTATCCTGGCAATCGTTTTCAATAACTATTGTAAAAGAAGCGAGTAAGTATAATAACTTGATTTGCTTGTATAATTCTGTGTCTTATAGTCATCGCGAGAAGCCCTTATAAAGCTCTTTTGCATACAGACGCGTTCGTTTAAGCTTTTATCGTTTCCGTTTTTTTATACTAATCCTTTCTTAGTTTCGCACTGTTATGCTTATTTCAAATTCAACGTTTATAACTTAACGTTTTTCTTATTTAGAAACCCTTGAACAAGGAAAGACAAGGTTAGAGAAATCCTTTGAAAAGGAGGATATTTCAAGCTCGGACGCAGAGGTGCCTAAGGACGACGGCAACTCGCAAACTGATCACGACCCTATAATTTTGAGCGATAGAAATGCAGAGGACGCTCTGAATAACGTACCTTCAGTCGATGATTTACGTAAGTAAATAGTGGTTATGACCTTTATGTAATTATTGTTTATGAGATAACCTGATTATATTTATATAATATTTTTACAGAACATTCAACTCCCAATGATTCTGGTAAGAAAAAGAAACGGAAAAGACGTACTGCTGAAAAAGACATCGTTGAAATACAACCTGCTATTAATATTACTGCTGCTGAAGTCGTTCCGAGTGATGTACAGTTGGATCCAAGCAGTAAATTATATTTCATAAATCTACACAAAATTCAAGCTTGTATAAATTAACTTTATGTAATTATTTTTACAGTCAAATTAGTAACACAAGAAGATTTAGAAAAGATGTACAAAAAACTAAAATCAGATATGAAATCACTGAAAAACAGCATTCAATATGATCTACGTCAGTTCAATGAGAATATTTGCAATAATTTTGTTGCTGTAGGAAGCAATCTAACAACGATTGAAAATCTAAGAACGTTTGCTCAAAATATACCTAAAACGACGCCTCAAGAGTTTCTAAATTTCGAGCAAGAATTGCAAGATATTGAAATGCGAAATACATTGGTAAATCTTATATATGTACATAATTTTAATATGTGCTTATTTATGATATAACTAAAATAAACAAAATTTATTGAAAGACATTGTGGATGACAAGGTATTGCATTGGCGCTGAGTCGTTTAAAGATGCGATCAATAAAATCTTAAAAGGTCTTATTACAAAGGTTGTCCAGCAAGAATACTCTGGTTGTGGTCGCCAGGTTAAGGGTATAAAGAAAAATGATTTTAGACAGACTACGACGTACAAAACGATGTCACGTGAGTGTATAAATCTAGGCTAAAATATCAAAGCTTTTTACGTGAAGTATCAATAAAAAACAACGAATTTTCTGTTTTAGAAATCGTAAGCGAAAAGTGTCCTGCTTCCTTCAAGCAGATTTTAAGTCGCACATCGAGGTGGTTATCTGGATGTTCAGATCGCCAAGGTGGAAGATTTCAAAGAATGAACAATGGTCTATAGATTACATATTTGCTGTTAAACATATTTACTTAATGTAATTAATGTATTGTATTCTCATTATGTCTCATCTCACACAAAATGTATTAGTTGCATAAATAAATCTGTTAGTCACTCATTTTAAATATGTTGTATACTTTTCAAATAGATTATAACTATAAAATAATAAACAATTAAAATGAATAAAAAATTACCGCTTTAATTTAAAATAATCCCTAGTTTTTAGTTTATACATGCACTACTGGTTCAGTATTGGTGAACATTACTAGCCCAGCATTCGAAAAAAATATTCGGCCCGGTCTTATCATACCAGTAATGATAACCAGCTTCTAACCAGCTTTGGTTGCTAACGTTGGAAAGCATTGGCAACGGTACTCCGCCAATACTAGACCATAGTGTCATTCTTTCATGGGGGGTGGGACAAGATCAGGGGAATTCCGTATTCATCGATCGGACTCGTCAATTTTGCAAGGGTTCGCGCCAAGCGAAATACGCGATCTGTCTTTTAAGGAGGTTGTAAACACCGTTCATTAAAAAACTGCTTTACCGACCGCGGACTGAATAATTTCATATTGATAAACTATAGCGGGGTATATTTAAGGTAAAAAAGCAGTCACTTGTTCTCAGTAACAATGTTATAGGCCGCCATACAAAGTTTAAAGTCGGTACATTAGTCACACCCTTAGAAATAATCGGGTTACTTAGTGTACTGTCGGTAAAGCAGTTTCTGAGACAATTAGTAGAGGACCCTTAAGATTCAAGTTCTGGATCTTTCGGCAAAATAGCTTTCAACTAGGACGGCTCGTAGCGTAACTATTGCTAAAGTCTCGCTTGGAAGAAGATAAACGAAGATCGAGAAAAGCAAAAGCCGGTAGAGTAACGCCTCGCGCATTTTTCACGGTGTCACGGTCACGTTGCGGGGAGAGTGTAAGGCTGCATGTGCGCTTGAAACAGCGGAAAGAGCAACGTGAAAGTGAACGAGAGGCGATTTAGTAGAATCCTAAGGCGATGCGCGCGCGGAAGCGGCAGATGATGTATAAGGATGCATAAGGATGATGCTTTCAAGGAGCTGATGGACATCGTGTGTGTCGTTTACGAGGGCATTTTCAATTTCTGATGCCTTCTTTATGATAAATTTGGAATTTTAATGAAACGATGAATCTTCTTTTTAAAAACTGCACACTCGCGCGATTCCGTATACAAAAGACTACCGCAGACGGAATATATGAAAATTAAAAAAGAAAAAAAAGACGAGTGTACCTCTCCTCAGGAGAAAGAGATGCCGGAGAGGAAGACAGACAGAGACGCGTCTCTTCCGGCGCATTCCCTGCTAATTACCCCGGGAGCCCGTTTTTCAGTGCCGCCCTCGAAGCTCCGCTTCGCGGAAACGACATGAAATATTCAAGCATCCGCCGACTTTACGGCGCTCGGCAGCTCTTTCTCTGTATCTGCGATCTCTCGGCCACCGCTGCCACCGTCGTTGCCTGTTTTATACTTCTCTCTTTTCTCTTCGCCGAGCGCGAACAGGAGTTTCGCGGCTTCCAACGCTGCACGACTCGACAGACAAGCTTTCGCAGACTCGTGTAAATGGATTTTAACACCTTGTTTTTGGACTAGGTTGTGAGCTGAAATGAGTTTGAGGTTTTCGAGCATGACTGCATAATTGGTGTAATCTCGTGATTGTTCGTCTTGGATGAAAAGTTAGCCGACTGAAAATCAAAGAAAATAATTTCCCTGCTATTCGTCAATGCCCTATGAATACTATTCTCGCTTCTCGGAGAGTAAAAGAGCGAGCGAGAATCCTCGTAATGAATATGTAAAAGTGATTCCAAGGTAGTTGGAAACTCTAAGTAATTGAATGATTCTACAACTTATCCACACCCCTCCTCACTTCTTTATCAAGTTCTTCGTCTTTCCGAACACTTTCCATCCACTCCCTATTTCAATTTCCTCTACCTTTATTCGCTACTTTTATTTTTTAATACTCGAGCCTGCAATAATTATGCTTCTAATTTTATACGGAAGACACCTTATTTACTATATCCTACGAAAAAAGTGCGCGCGGGAAGCTTCTGCTACTACTACCAGAGAGATTTATCTAAGATTTCGAGTTAATTTTCTCTCGCTATTTGATCCTCTAATTTTTTCTAGGGGAAAGTTACTTTTCCAGAAAGATTGTATTTAATATAAATCAAGATATTATGACTCACCTTGATAAAACGCTTGGCCTTGGTCAGGAGGCCGAGTGTGGTGTGCCTCGACGTTTCTGGACCTAAGGGCACCAGCACTTTCAGCTTCTCGAGACAGTTCCTGAGATGGGCTCTCCTGCAACACAAACAGACGGACGATTAAACATTTGTACACTGTAATTGCGTTCCGATCGAGTTTGACTCGGGCAATCGATATATATACACGTCATTAAATACTGTGTATGCGCAAATACATTATTGTAAACAAACAGTCAACAGTAGAAATTTACTTGAAAAAACTCGCTATTCAATACAAGTCCCTTCGTCGTATCTCGGATTAATCACCAATTCAACATTCCGATTACACGCGGAAAAAAGCTTGCCCTATAACACACATTCCCGACCACTACTACACAGTAGAATCACGCATTGTTTGGCCTCGTAGAAAATAAAAAAGATGAACCGCATTATTGTTCTCGGGCTTTTCGCATTCTCTTTTTCCTTGATAAATAATACCCGAGGAGAAAAGTTCGTCGCGATCGAAATTTCCCTAACAATAGTTCTTCGACCTGTATACCGGCGGCAGCAGCAGCCGCGACTGAATTATTTCGGCCGGCACAATCCATTCTCTGGCCGCAGACTAGTATCAGCGCAACACAACGCAGAGTAGCCCGCAGGAATAATTTCCGAATGATTCGCGCGGCACTGGAGGCCCGTATTTCACGGGTATTTATCGTCGGGGACGCGCCTAATGGCCCGTGATAGCGTCGATAACCGGTCAGTTTTTTTTTGCTCTCTGTGTACACGTGCAGTGTATGTGAGCTTTTTGTCGTCGTGCGGATGAGCGAGTGAGTTGTTTTGTTCAATGGGTGAGAAAACTACGATTGAGTACTGTGGTTATATGGGCGATTTCGAATTGGAATTATTATCGTTTGAAATTCATCGTGGTTACGGGAATATAAGATTCAATAAGAACCTGCTTTACAACGTGTATAATTTTATATACATTTTTATTTATTGAATATATACGAAAGGCCAATTCGAGTCCAAGTGAAAATGTCCCTCTGATTCCTTATATGTATATATGTATAGCAAGCGGGGGGAGGTGGAGGGAGGACACTAAAATCGCGGAAGATTTCTCGTTTCATTCTTTATTTTCAGATGGAGTGCCATTCGCCGAGAGCTGTCCTCTGCCAAAATACGACGCGACATCGAATTCGTTTTATTGGACTTTTATCTCACTTCTTTTTCTCTGCTATTTAGCCAATTTCCGCCCAGACTTCCAGAAACTGCGCGACTGGAAAATCTACATTTACGACCCCTGCCAATAAAGCGTTTTAAGCTTTATTCTCCTTTACGCAGCTTTGATTGGCCGAGTATTTTTTTTGTATCCTCAAAAATCAAATTTCTCCGCAAACGTACACGCTCGCCACGAGATCTTGCTTAATTATATGTTTATACCCTAAAACTGTCTGCGACACCAAACTATGAAGTTATATGTCATATTCCCAGACTAGACAGAGAGGATGGCTGGAGAGATATAAATTCACCAGGCTACCTCTCTTCAGTGCTCTATACTGTAGAAGTAGCAGCGCATCACACACGCGCGAATATGAGAGCTTCGCTGCATAGAGGGCGACGCGCCGGTGTTTTACGAGAAACAATAAGCCGGCTCGGGGTTAATGACGTCATCAAACGGTATTATGCCCTCGCTTACGCCGAGAGAGAGAGGGAGAGAGAGAGCCGAGGGTTGGCGCTTCGTTCGCGCTTAGTTCGAGGATGTTTGGAAAGATTTATCGGGGCTATTTATATTGTTTCTCCCGGGATCTTTTGAATGGCCGAAGCGCGATGAGCTAGTATGTATACGCGAGACAATTGTTTTCAGTAGTAATAGTCGGGGATACATGATGGTTAGATATTCTGATACTGTAATTTATTTTCGTGCGCCGTTTTTCCCCGCGATTGCGCATAAATCATCTTGATAATGAATATTAATTGCACGACGTAGTAAGTCTCGAGGAAACGAGCCACTTTGCACGAATGCATCAAATTATTGGCACGGTTCTCACGCTTCGGCACGTGCCAGAACCTAACGAAGCGCGTTTCACAAGCCGTGTCTATATAGCTTTGACCCGAATTCGTCACGATATACACATGGCACATTCTTTTTTTTTTCATTCATTTCGCATCATCCTTCAAAAATTTTGACTGGTTTATCAATCAAACGCTCTTTTATCGCGAGCCTGCAGTGGTGTCCAAAAACTTTCCAGCCGTGGAGGAAAGAAAAATAGAATCGTAAAATCAAAATTAATTACCACTCTTCTTAGGCTGCCGTAAAGAAAAAAAGAAAATTCATTAATATTCCCTGACGAGCATCTGTGCTGAGCAGTTGCGCACAGTTCAGTCGGGGTAAAACTATCTTCATTAACAAACTCGCTTGCGATGAAAAAGGATTCCAAGGAAAAGCGCCGCAACGATAAAGCGATAAAGAAAGCGAAAGGCCAAAGCAGCAGCAGCAGCAGCAGCAAGACAAGCGAGAGACGAGAGATAAATGCCCTCGAGAAAGCACAAACAGCCGACGAAAAAAAAGAAGAAGAATGTAGACGAAGCGCCGGTACAAAGGGCTGCTCTGCAAACGAAGTTGGAGGAAGAGTATAAGCGGCTTAAGGTCGCATCCGCCATTTAAAACTCGAACTCTTTCATAATCAGGCTCGTTGAGAGATGCACGAGAGGAGGAGAAAGAGCTGCCGCTTGGAGCACAAAATAAAGGTAGTACTGTGTGCAGCAGACGCAAAGAAGGAGGAGGTGCGGTTTCCCCGCGGGACGAAAGTCAGTCGCTTGAATTATTGAACGGGTATTACGATCCATCTCGCAACTTCCCCGTCGGACGAGCTCTTGGGGCCTCCAAGAAGATATCCCCGTCCGGCACCAGCAGCACGCAAACTCGTTCAACGTCCGCCTGTTCTCTCTCTCCCTCTCTCTACTGAGGCTCATCGCACCTACGCCTTATACACTCGTTTTGCACGAGAAGAAGCCGAGACGTGTTTTCTTGCGTTATATAGTATATACAGAGGTCCCTTAAACTTTCAATGTACTGCTCTTGCCTATGAATTTTTCAGCGAATCGATCGCTAATTCCGCGAGTAAAAGTGTTTACGGCGAACAAAAGATCAGTTTGCGCCTCTGGAGCATCATGAAAAGGAAAAAACTTTTCTCGAGCTTACCGCTACTATATTACTCTGTACCACACCAGCGTGTATTGTCACAATTGAAATTCAACCATACTGAAAATCTCAGGCAGTTATAGAATGAAGCCGCCCAAGCGCAGGTCCAAAAAAAGCAGTTTTGGCAAAGTATGTATTGGTGACACACCTTTATGCATATATGCAATGGGATGCCTCTGCTCATGGCGAATTACTTGAATACCGAAGTAAACAAGATGAGAAGTTGAATTTTGCGCCCAGTGAGTAAACAAAATTGTAAAGGTCGAGTATACCGCGGCGACAGTGGCAAAATACAGCCATTGTTATCATATTTTCTCAATTTTTACTTTTTGAGGTTAGAAATTGATGCACTCGTAGAGGTCAAACACGAAAACGTACAGCCAATCAGAGAACGAATATAAACACACATGAAACAATTTCCTCAGTAGATCATGGCAGCACAGGACTAACAGAAGACGTGTAACGAAGTGCTGTATGCAAAGGTGCCAAAAGGCAGAAAGCGATGGAAGAAAGTCAAAATGTATAGCTAAACACGTCGTACCACCACAAGTACTTGCCAAATCATGCCAAAAAATGACTTGAGAAGCCTTCCAATGGACAAATTCGTAAAAGCATGTCGGTAATGTTGGGGCCTTTTACACCAGTTTACGCAGTGATGCAGCTCGAGTTTGAGAGAGAGAGAGTGTGTGTGTGTGTGTGAGAGAGAGAGAGAGAGAGAGAGAGTGGCAGTGGCGGATTACTCGTCGTCCGTATGCACGTGCACATCCATGAAAGATGAGGGTGGAGATATAGACTGAGATAGGGCAAGACCGAGCGAGCTGGAAAGAGCCGCTGCTGCTGGCAAGGCACGAAAATTACTCGCTAATTCTCTAACAAGTTTCTCTACACTGGCTTCTCCTCCTATACGCCAGCATAATGCTCTGCCATCAGCGTGTGCCTTTTCATGAACTTGCAAGGTCACGTCTTTGGCCCGCGGGCGTCTATGCATTACAGCGCTCTCTCTCTCTCTCTCTCTCTCTCTCTCTCTCTCTCTCTCTCTCTCTCTCTCTCTCTCTCTCTCTCTCTCTCTCTC